>JBBMOE010000058.1:2686701-2727815 GCA_037975065.1 Chaetodon trifasciatus
CCCCCCATCTACTTCCCCCCACACACTTCTTCTCTTCTGCCATCTTAATTTAAACTCCTGCTTTCTGCTGTTGCATTTGTCTGATTATTTAATCTTTTGCGTGTTTTTTTTTTTAATTTTCTATTTATGTAAAAACATCTCGAGGCAAAGCTGCCAAGGGAATATTTCTTTACTCGGCTTTTTAAAAGAAAAAATCCTGCTGATGTTTTATAGACTTTTGAGAAAAAAAAACTAATTAAATAGCAATTAGAAATGACTTCTAACCTTTAACATCCTGTAAGAGTGCCCAGGTGTCACCTCTGCCATTGTTTTTTTTAATTTGGTGAGGGCACAGCACATTTAATCAAGAATTTATTTAAAAAACAAGAGCACCTGCCTTGTAATGAAGTGGAAGACGTGACCGTCGTCTCATTTTCCGACCGTGATGGTGAAATTTTGGATTCTCAACTTCAGAGACTGTTGTCGAGTCATCGTGTGAACCCTGAAGGAGAACAGAGTAAACGGCCCCAGACCTTTGGCTCTCTGCACTCAATGAAGAAGTCTAATGTGCAATAGACTGAATACTGTGTGAATGCGATTCTGAATGATAACCTGGCACTGCTAGAAGGTTACACACTGCTCTTAGTTGTGATTTTCACTCTCCTTAACCCGGTCTCTTCTTTACTTTCTCCTCCTGGTAAATCGGCTTGAGGCTTGAAGAGTTTTGCCCCAAAGTGAGACACGTAATTAAGAAAATCAACTCAAAAATACCTGCTTTTTAGAAAACGATTAATAGCACAAAATAAACTACTTGATAGATGGTAGTACAGACTTTTGGACTTCTGGGAAATATGTTATTTTATTTCCATGGCAAGTTAAATGGGAAGACTGATACCAATCTAATGTCTGTCCTGTGGATGTAAAGCCAGCAGTAAGTTAGCTTAGCTTAGCATAATGACTGGCAACAGGTGGAATTAGCTAGCCCAGCTCTGTCCAAACATAACAATCCACCACCACCACCTCTAAAGCTCACTGCTGTAATGAAAACATTATATTTCCTGTTTTTAATCTGTACAAAAACTGAGCTGGGCTATCTGTTCTCCCTGTGTCCAGTCTCAGTGCTAAGCTAAGCTAAGCTAAGCTAATCAGCCGCTGGCTATAGCTTCACATTAAGGCTTTGAGAGTGGCATCAATCTTCTCATCTTGCTAGAAAACAAACTTTTATTTCCCTAAATGTTGACAACATAAACCAATTTTTTTACCGAGTGGCTCCTCTATATTAAACAGTGAGCTTGTTAACGTTCACTTGAGAAAGAACTCCTCTTCCTCAAGCCCCACACTCCTCGGACACACTCCATATCTTTTGCTAAAAGCAAATGTTATTTTTGCCAAAGGAATACTCATCAACTGCAGCTCACTCGTTACCTGTGTGGTATTATAGAAGACTTCATAATGTAGAGGTGAATGTATTGAAGGTACCTTAATGTAAAGCACTTTTAAATGTTTGTCCCTCATAGATTAGTGTGTGATAAACCTATCCGGGAACCTGCAGGTACGTATGACCGTGGTTCACCGAGGCACACGGACAGAGGCTGTCTCTGTCTTTCTATCTGAGCTGAACAACAGCACAAGCGGTGGTGTTCATGGTTTATATGCAAAGCAAACTAAGCACCTGTATCTTCTCAGTGCTTCGTGATATCACTTAATGCTCAGTGTGAGGCCTCGTTGGACTGTTTAGAGTTTAGTTTAATATTCTGTAAGGTTAGCCTAGAATGTGATGTTAACAAGAAATGTTCTGTCAGTAGATTTCGCTCAATCTTTTGTTGACTGTTAAGCATAAAACTAAAAGTATGTTGCTTATAAAATTTCTTTCCGTAGCATTTTCATCGTAACCTTTGCCAATTTCTTGATAAGTGCCTAAATTGCTTAATTTTGACAAATCAACATTAAATAATTTGTCCCTGGCTAACATGGTGCTGATTCTGGTCCAACAACAACAGAGTGTCTCAATACAGTGTGCTGATTTTGCAGTCAAGCTTGTTTATTGGAGGGAGGGAAACTCACAAACCCACGTTTGGCTCTCAGACGTGAGTTTTAACTAATTAAAAGAACATCACGGCCCATTCGTGTTGAGCATATATTTGTTTCTCTGTATAAAAGATGTTTTAGATGTTTTGGTTTTTCATGTCGTCTCAGAGAAAGGCTTGTTGAAACTGAAAGTTCCCTAAAGACTACCACTGTAATCCCAAAACTTGGAGTAATAAAACTACTATACACACTAAAATGTACACCACTATGTACTCTTTCCACGTGTGAGTTATTAAGCCCTGTTTGCTACTTGATTAGTTGGATGGAAACACTTGGTCAGTGAAGGCAACACAGAACAACTGATAAAAAACAGTGTTGTTTCCTGTGGTTTGAAGTTCAGACTTGACTTTGGAAGCAGCAGCAGCAGAGAAAACAGTCTCACCATGAGGCCTTTAGCTGGCCGTCATATCTCGACATCTTTATCGACAGAAAAGTTACTAAATCGACTCAACTGCTGTTATCAAGGTCAACAGTAAAGTGCGAACCTCAGCTTTTAAGCCAATGTAGCCGAGAAGTCCCTCGAGTGGTCAGACAAAATAGAAATTCTACAATTCCATGTCAAGTATGTAGTGAAGTAAAGTGGTAATACTTCAATGTGAAAATACTGTGCTAAAAGGCCTGCATTCAACATTATACTTAAATGCACAGAAGTATTATCTGCAAAATACACCTTAAGTATTAACAGTGAAATCACTAATCATGCAGAATACACCCTTTCAGAGGTTATTTTATATACTGTATTATACTCGTTTTAACTGCTTTATACTGTAAAACAGTTAATCATACAAGATTATTGACATGTTGATTTAAATGAAAACACACATGTTACTCAAGTACAGTACAGTGCTTCAGTAAATGTATTTATCACCACTGATACTGGGTGTGAACCGCAAATTAAAACACAATCTTTTCATAATAATAATGTTATTTCCTCTCTAAACACCTTTTATCTAAATTACACCAGTTAGAAATACAACAGTAAAAAAAAAAAAGAAATGCTTAAAAATATTACTTAAGTAAAAGTACCAAAGTGTCTGGAACAAAATATAATTAGTTTGCCAAAACTAAGAGTATTCATCATGTCCATTTCAGAAGAACTGATATTATTTTACAGGATTATAATTTGTATATTTCATTTTTTGAGAATATTTTGTGTTAATAATCTGAATCTGTCAGGTAACTATAGTTATAAAAAAAATGTAGTGGAGGAAAAAGTACAATATTGAAATGCAGCCTGAAATTTGTTAAATGCAGTACTTGTGTAATTGTACTCTGTGTTACTCTCCAGGTGTAGTTTTTAATGTACCACAGGTTTGTTTAAACCTAAAAATGTGAGTGGTGGGCTCACACTTGATACCTGTGGTAGAAATTAGTTGGCACAGATTCAGCAAAAGGTGAAACGTGAAATTAGAGCCTGTGGTTGTAAATAAAAGTCCTGGCCGGTGATGCTGACTGACAGACAGGGGGAGAGAGAGATCCTCCGCCGGAGCAGGAAGCTGCTGCTGGGACTGCCGAGAAGACAGAGGAGGTACAAAACAACGTCGACATCAGCGGGCAGACAGCGGGGTATCCACCATAATGTAGACCCCGCAGGGCAGGAGCAGCCGTGTGCCACATCCACCGAGGAACGCCAGCAGATGTCGAGGGCGCAGTGGTGAAAACAAAAGCAGAGCGGGCCGCATTTTTGCACGGTGAAAATGAAGGAGCTGAGGGGCTGCGGTATGCGCTCCTCAGTGGGCTTTCTGTCCCGCAGAGAGCTGACTGGGCAGCCGCTCATGAAGGAGGAATTCCAGAGACGCAGGCTGGCAGGCTGCACCAGCCTCTACAAGAAGGATATGCTCGGACATTTCGGCTGTGTCAACGCCATTGAGTTCTCCAACAACGGCGGAGAATGGCTCGTGTCTGGTAAGTTGACAAATCCTCCTTCCACTGGTTGAGGCTGTTTTAACGTGTTAGCATGCTAACGCTAACTAGCCAGACAGGCAGCTGAAACCCTACTGGGCTAGCTAAAATAGCCTAGCCTGTATTCCTAGCTAGCTAGCTAGCTAGCTACCTAGCTAGCTAACGTCAGACCAAACAGCGAGCAGCTCAGAGGGCAGTAGCCCCGGACCAGTCCCACATGTCAGCCCATAAGCTCATCACTATGGCCCCTGAAGTGCACATTTTCTCTCTCTGGTGGGTCTCATCATGGCTACCTCCTGAAATCACAATGCTATTTATGTCCTGAGAGGATTAAAAACCATCATCTGGCCTAGTATAACAGCCCGAGGCTTGCTATTTTTGGGGCTGCTGAGGACGTGAAGTTTGCACAGTAAAGCAGCAGTTAACTTAAACTCCAGAATATGAGCTTGACTCCACCTGGCCAGGTAAGTGAAGCGATATAGCTGCACCTCATTAACTGCCACTGTGATGAATTAAGGATACATACAGCTCTTTCAGGTTGAGTGCAATTATTAACTCTTGACCATGAAAGCGACCTCCTGATCCTGATTTTGCACCATATGCGTCACACAGTGGCCTCTTAATGTTGCTCCTGTAAGTGTTAATTGAATGTCCTCTGCAAAAGAGCTTATTTTCACACTGTTTTGTTCTGGGCTGCAGCTAGATAATGTAAATTAAATGATAATTGATTCATCAATTATCATGTATTCTATGAAATGTCAACAAATTATGGATAAAAATGACCATTACAGTTTCCACAGTCTAAGATGACGCCTTCAACTGTCTTGTTTTCTGCAATCCAAAGTTTACACTGATAAACAACAGAGAAAACCAGCAAATCTTCACATTGGAGAACCTGGCATAAGAGAACGGTTGCAGGGCTTGTTTAAGAATCACTTTAACTATAGATTTAAGTGGTTGATTAATTTTCTTTTGATTCACTAAGCGATTAACTAAGCATTGTACCTCTAAGTCTTTTACTATTCAGGCCTAAAAAATGATTGAAATTAACAATCTGAGGAGGGAACATGGTTGAACTGGTACTGCAGACATATTCAACCTGTGACACACGGTCATAAGTAGAAAATTGCTTCACTTTAAAGAGCCACAAGCACAAAGAATATGTAAACTGCTGCTCAGGACGATTCTGTGCATTTGTGTAAGTTGGTGGTGTCAGTCCGTCTTTTCGCTTCTACAGGAGGAGACGACCGCCGCGTGCTCCTGTGGCACATGGAGAAAGCCATCCACGCTCGGTCCAAGCCTGTGAAGCTGAAGAGTGAACACCTGTCCAACATCTTCTGCCTGGCCTTTGACAGTACCAACAAAAAGGTCTTCTCTGGGGGTAAGAGCAAGAAAAACTACATCTGATCTCTGCTCACAGCAACAAGGTGCATTCCTCTTCCTTGGCCTTGACCTGTGCAGGGCGTGTGGGTGAAAGGTTCATCAGATTACATGAGAAAATGCTGACGCAGTTTTGATGGAATAAAATGAAATAACACCTACAGTGTTCAACACTGTAGGTGTTCAGCAATTAAATAAATGACATTAAAAAATGCCTATTTATTTCGAATCTTCTATACCCGCCTATCCCTTTCGGAGCCTATCCCAGCTGTCGACGGGCAAGAGGCAGGGCACACTCTGGGCCGGTCGGCAGTCAATCGCAGGGCAACATATATAGACATACAAACATTCACCCTCACGCTCACACCTAAGGGCTATCTTAGAGTAACCAATTAACCTAATGAGCATGTTTTTGGGAGGAAGCCGGAGTGCCCGTAGAGAGCCCACACAAGCACGGGAAGAACATGCAAGCTTCACTCAGGCCCCCGCCTGACCCGGGGATCAAACTGGCGACCTTCTTGCTGTGAGGCATGCGCACTACCTGCTGCTCCACCGTGCCGCCCAATATAAAACATATCTCAGTTATTATATCATCAAAAGGCAAAAGATGAAATATTTAATGGATCATTTTCTGTGTATTTAAGTGGCTGCAGAAGTGTTGTAGTCCCTTCGTTGCACATTAAAAGTGTTTGGTGTAAATTATAGATGGAAAAATCTAAATTTAAGATGCTGGAGTTGTTAAATTTATTATGTTGTTCTGGAGGCACGAGGTGAATGCTGCTTACTTACCACAGTCAAGCTGCCATGCAAATTAGTCAAGACGATAAAATATTGATGATGCTGTGTAGTTGTTAGTTGATAGATAATTAAGTAACCACACCGTTTAAGAATCCCCTGAAGGCCTCTGAGGTTGAAAATCAGAGCAGAGGATCATTTATCCTGTGCACCTTCACTCTGTGAGCCACAGTTTGTCTCTGCTGTTTTTCAGGAAATGATGAACAGGTGATTCTTCACGATGTGGAAAGGTGAGTGAACTAACACTTTATATTTAGGCACACATGTTCACCATCAACTAGCTCATTATTAGCACACATATCAGCCTCATTTTGCCTCTTTATCAGTCATTATAAAGCACTTATTAATACCTTCTTCTGCAGGTTAGGGTCACTCAGTGTTTTGGTCAGGTTATTAAGACCATAATTCATTTGCTACAACTTCCTTACTTGCTACCAATAAGTTACTGATTGATTGATGCAGAGTTCACCTCCGGGGCACTGCCGAGGTGCCTGTGAGCACCTAACCCCAAGCTGCTCGGGATGTGGTGACCCATCACTCTGACATCTCCCCTTATCAGTTGTATCACTGTATTATCATTGTGTGTGTGTGTGTGTGTGTGTGTGTGTGTGTGTGTGTGTGTGTGTCAGAGTATGAGGATGAATTCTTTTTGTTCTTCTCAGCAGTAATCAGGATTTTATTGAGGGGAAACTCTTAGTTTATGGCCTGGTATTTGTAGAATATGCTCATGCAGAATGAGGCATTAATACGTGATTTATAATGACTAATAAAGAGACCGTATGCTGCTAATGTGCATGCAAATAAGCCACTAGTTAAAGGTGAATATGTGTACCTTATATAAAGTGTGTAATCCTCTTTACTGTTGTATCCAAACAGTTTGATAAATAAAAAGATTTTGGCTTTGCGGTGATTAAACTGCACTCGCGTTTACTCGAACAGAACCGTTAACGTTTGGATGATTGTTGTTCCCACAGAAGAGAAACTCTGAACGTGTTCCTGCACATCGATGCCGTGTACAGTTTGTCCGTCAGTCCGGTCAATGACAATGTGTTTGCCAGCTCATCTGACGACGGACGCGTTCTTATCTGGGACACCCGCGAGCCGCCAAGTGCAGGTAAGCGGAGACCTCGTCGGTTGGTGATGACAATAAAAATGAAAAGAACTTTTTATAGTCATGCGCGGTGATGCCGTGTTTAATGTTGATGCTCAGGGCTGCAGGGCAAGTAGAATTAAAGCCCTTTTCCAAATGATGTTCGGATAAGTCAGATAACTCATTTCGTAGTCTGAAAATGTGTGAGGCTTGCAATGGATTAAAATGAAAAATGGAAGTCATGCCGGCTCAGCCTCCCAAAGTTCCTGCACTGGAAGATAAACGAACAAGTTAGAAGATCAGTTCCCTGTCAGGTAAAACCCTGCATCAGCATGCAACAGGAAAGTTATCTTTATTACATGTAAATGAAGCTCTGCAGTGGTCTTAGCGGGGATAAAAATACACAAACGGAGCTCATCTCCAAAGCATGTCCTCTCGTTTGTTGTCTCTGTGGCTGTAATTACGAAGCTGTTCACATGCAGTGCATTTAACTGTCTGAAAAGGGTGTATAGCGCTTCATGATGGGACTTAGTGAGACTTGTTGATAACTTTAAAAATGCAGTGGATCATCTTGCATGACGTCCACATCCTTCTATTTTAGAAGCCTTCCTTGTGACCAAGTTGGCCTAATAATACATTTAGCAGTAACTGGTACTCCATGTCCGCCAGCAGGCTTTTTATGAAGCTGTTCCGGCGCTGAAGCCTCACTTTGAAAGGATAGAAGTTGCACACAGGTGCACTCCTTTGTTGGTCGAGCTCTCACTCTAAATATAAGTGATGTTTTATGATCAACTCTGTCGTAGCCGGAAGTATGATGCATCAAAATAAGTAAGCACACCTGAGCTGGGAAACGTTTTGATTAGATTGTTCATTGAGCCGCTGATGCTCGTGTTCGAGGCTGGCTGGTGAGCTGACTGCCCTCTGCTGGAATTTCAGAGGAATGTACGAGGTTCACCATCTTATCTGTGTGTGTTTGCATGCTAATATTTGCCAGTTAGCACTAAAACGCAGCACAGCTGAGGCTGATGGGTCAGAGGTCAGGATCAGGTAGGGGACACGGCGTGTGTTAACATGAATGTAACTGTAATTCCTAAAAATCCCATCTCTTCCCGCAGAGCCGTTCTGCCTGGCCAGCTACCCCTCAGCCTTCCACAGTGTGATGTTTAACCCCGTGGAGCCCAGGCTGATCGCCACAGCCAACTCAAAGGAGGGAGTCGGCTTATGGGACATCCGCAAGCCACGCAGGTTAGAAAGCCTTCTTTTGACCCATTTTCCGGGTTAAACTTCAGTGTTTTTGCAGCATCTGTGACAAATCTAATGAATTACAAGCACTTAAACCATAGTAGAGGTGATAAAATCAGCCTAAAATACTTGTGATGTTAAGTACATTTACACCGCTCACAGTATCCTCTTTTTAGAAGTTTGGAAAGTGGTAAAAAAAGAACATTGGTACCTATGTTTTATCCATTATACTATAGATTTTGGACTTTTTTTCGACATCATTTTCCTATAGTTTCTATGTTTGTGTCAACACAATCAAGCATACAGTCTAATGCATGTTTGTCCTGCTTGTGTCCACCAGGGGGCGCTGTTGCCCCACAGTTAAACTAATCACTGGTGCTGCTCTGTTAACTGCAGACCTGTCACTCTGCAAAAACCAAATGTTTATACCGCTCAGATGACTCTGTGAAAACACTGAATTCACTCAGGTTAGGTTAAGTTTCAGAGACTAAATCGCTTCCAATGAAAGTAAATACTGAGTCATCCCTCCTCCGCTGCTGGCTCTGCCTCTCTGCAGTGTGGCTACGTTTACAGCCACTTCTTAGAAATCCCCTCAGTTTACTATGCAGCTTGAAAACTGCTTCCAGTTGAAGTTTACTTGATGAATGACCAGTTTTTTGGTCATTAAAATGTAGTCCTGGCCAGTCTCTTTGGTCTTAGTATGTCTCCTGATGTTGTTTTATGTCTGTCGCAGTTCTGTTTTCTGTGATCACATTTTATTATTTTGTTCTGAAAAATACTCTTAAGCCTTCAGACTATTGAAAAACTGAAAGAACGTTTTCCAACACGTTGTGAGAAATGAGGATTGGTGCATTGAAGTCTTACTGAGCCTTAATATGTTCTTTCCGTCTGTTCTCAGCTCATTGCTGCGTTATGGAGGCAGCATGTCCCTGCAGAGCGCCATGAGCGTTCGCTTCAACAGCACCGGCACCCAGCTGCTGGCGCTGCGCCGCCGCCTGCCGCCCGTCCTCTACGAGCTGCACTCCCGCCTGCCCAGCTTCCAGTTTGACAACCAGGGCTACTTCAACTCCTGCACCATGAAGAGCTGCTGCTTCGCTGGGGACAAAGACCAGGTTGGTCATCAGATTACACAAATACTGAGCTACAGCTACTGCTGCTGTCATTGCTCTGTCATATCTGGACAAAGACTTGGTTGATAAATGAACAAGGCATTTATAAATAATAGGCAAGGCAAACAGGATCTGAAGGCATCTCTTTCCAACTCTTAGTGTCCCATTGTTTCCAAACACACCCTCCTCTTACATACAGGGGAAACGCACTTGTGCTGACCGATAAATTGAGTTTTGATCCTAATGAACATGTGAGATAAACACAATCAAAACGCGATGAATAAGCAAAATCTTTTCATTTACACACACCGGGGGGTCTGAATGAACACCCACCTAGCAGCAAACGCAGGTAGATTTTCCATTTTGCGAGTAAATCTCAGAAGGCCATCCGCCACAGTGACGGGTAAATGTTTGTACAAAAGTAGTCGTGTAATAAAAAATGATATTTATGGGTGGACTGCTTCTGGCTGCTGTTTGTATATGAGCAGACAGACACAGGGACAGACACAGGGACAGGGACAAACACAGGCACAGGGACTTCATGGTGCATTCAGTGCACCTCTTAATCTGAGATTGACATCACGTTGTACAGCAAAGCTTGCTGGCACCTACAGCGACTTCATGGTGCGTTCAAGTGCTGCTTGTAAACTTCCCAAAGGTTGTGTGTTTTACTTATCTTCCCTTTGTTGAAATGCATAGGCTTACATCTGTCAGTACTTTGTCGTTCTTTCACTACAGCACTTTTATTAATCAGATATCAGAGTCAGAAGAATATCTCATTCATTTCTACAGAGGCAAATCAAATTGTTATCGCATTATCGTAGTATTGATGTTCGCACATCGCAGATTTTCCTCATATCCTGCAGGCCTAAAATATGTGAAATGTTTCACAGGACGTCTCAAAGTTTCCACTTCATGTACATGTGCGGCCATAAAAGCAGCGTCTTGAATATGATGTATGACACTTGAGTGTGTGATTTAACTCCTGATAGGACAAGCAGAAACAGAATGTGAGCGATGTCAAACAGTGGGGAGTGGTTTTATCTGACTTTGTGGTCACTTAAAGTGAAACATAAGGAGAACATGTGGGATCAATAGAAAGACTAAGAATAGAAGAAAATGTTAGTTCCGTCTGTGAAAGTGGGACTTTTGCGCGTTGGAGGAACACCAGGAGCCCCTGCACTCAGCCAATGGTCCTCCCGTTGGTCCTCCTCAGACATGACATCACCCTGCAGCCATGTTTATTATGTTAACTTTATCCTCGGGTGTCAGCAGAGCTCATGGAGGCTTAAAAATGATCCCTCGCTACATGAGTGAAGGAGGTAGTTTGAAGGTTACAGAATCGGGTCAGGGCTGTGCAAGAAGGTTGCTGGTTTGCACCTATTCACCTGCTGCCTGGATGGACAGAAAGCTGGATTTGAGTTTTGTTTTTTTGACTTTGATAAGGAGTGTTGAGGAGTAAGACCATTGTGGGTCAATGGGTCCTATAGTACATGTGTTTGAGTGTAGTAATAGATTGATTGATTGATGGATTGATTCATTCGCCAGCAAGCAACATCGCACAATTACATACAATCAGCAGGACAGTAGATACATCAAGGCAGGGCACAGTACAACATACACTACAGCAACACACAAACAGGTGTACCACATAGACACCGACAGGGCACAGTAATCACAGCAAAACCAGTAAGTAAATCACAACATCATAAAATAGTCAACAGCTCTTATTATAGAGTCTGATTGCTGTGGGAACAAAGGACCTCCTAAATCTCTCAGTGGAGCATTTGGGTTGAAGGAGCCTTTGACTCCTACCACTCATAGTGAACATGCTGTGCAAAGGATGGTCATCCCTTGACAACACACTCCTCATCGTCCTCATCACTCTCTTTTCTACTATTTCCTCCACAGAACTTGGGCATGAGCCAATGATGGAGCCTGCCTTCCTTATGAGTCTGTCAAGCCTGTTCCTGTCCTCAACAGTTAGGCTACCACCCCAACACACAGCAGCATAGAAAAGGACACTTTCCAGTATTCCATGATAAGATATGTTAAAAATAGGCCTGCCCATATCAAATGACCTCAGTTTCCTTAGAAAAAATAGTCTAGACTGGGCCTTGTTGAAGGTAACTCTACTGTTCTCCTTCCAGTCTAGTTTAGTGTCCAAATGCACAGCCAGGTATCCATATGAGGGAACCACCTCCACTGGCAGACCTCTGATAAGAATAGGGGCTACCTCACTTTTTTTCCTTTTAAAATCAAAGACTAGCTCCGTAGTTTTATCAATATTAAAAATTAGATGGGCATCATCACACCAACTGACAAAGCTAATAGCATTTTACATGGTGTAAATATGTAGAAATCTTAGAAAAAATAAATACTGATGTAGTGTCCCTCATAATAATATCTTTTTACAATACAGTCAGCACTTGTGTGGCACTCTGTGCAGTGTTAAAGGCCCATAAAGATCATATCATATCATATGGGTACGTCTGTGACTGACTGACTTGTTTCCGTTAACCACCAGTGGTTTAACTTCTCACCTTTCTGCAGCGATGCAGAGGTGTGCTTCAGGTGATGTGGAGGCACGGTGACATCACTGTTAGGTGAGGTCAGCACATTTCTAACCGCATCAGACCACACCCAGCAGTGCTGACAGACATTACTTCTCAGCCTGGTCCTCAGTTACTCTGTAGCGCTGCAGTCAGACAGTTTGACCACTAGGGGCCAGATAAACAGACTCAGCGGCCTCGTAGAGTTTAACAAAATGGCTGTACAGTTTATGTCTCTGCGCTGGTTACAGCCATGGCTGTCGGTAGTAGGTTTTCGGGTTATCCGTCCCATTCTCAGGATATCTCCAGATCCTATTGAGCGAATTTCTTCAAATTCTTATATGATGTTTGATCCAAGTGTCTTGATTTGTCAGGTATTTGATCTCCAGGGTTAACCAACAACATGGCTTCTTATAAACAGAAAATGTGCTATATGACAATTATATAGATTTTTTTTTTTCAATAAATGACATGCACAGTGAGGGTTTTATTCTTATCACCCGCTGCTACTGCATGAGAGCTTTTGAGCTGCGAGCAGCTGTTCACAGATTGATTTTGGAGGGTTGTGAGCACCACTGGGAGCTGCACCGTCAGTATGAGATCAAAACTGTAAACTCCAGCATCTTTATGGCAAATATTTCATAAAGTGTAGAGACAGGATGCCAGTTTTAGCAAGACATCACAGTTTAGAGGAGAAGAGAAGAGGTGGCAGGAGAAACAATGACCGGCAATGGAGAACGTAACCAGATGATCTCCACCATTTGTCTCACAGAAACCTCCTTGCATAGACCCAGAACCACAGCTCACAGAGGATTTTCTCAGAGTGGTGTGAAAGCAGAGGTGCAGAGTGGGAGTCATGGGTGTGACATTCCTACCTGACGTGTCCTCTGGGAACCTGAGGCGGAGCACACAGGTGTTCACTTCAGAGTGTGCTCATGTGGCCTGGAGCTACGCTGATATGAGCAACAGTCTGAGTTTCGGGAGTAACGATTTCTCATCACGGCAGAGTGGAGGTTCCTTTTAGATCAAGCTGTTTTTCACCAAATAAAGAAGTAATACAGTGATTAGAGGAGTGGATAGACTCATGTAGGCCGGCCGGCATGATCACAAGCCTTCTGGAAACATTCTTGAGCAAGTCTCTGAAACAGAGAAGCTGAAAGAGCAATGCACCCGCAGAGACCAGCAGAATATTTACATAGGAAAACTGAAGACATTTGTTTCAGTTACTGGCAGATAAAACGGCACAGAAATAATTCACAACTTGACAGAATGTCAGAAACTCTGCAGCACAAGATGATGCCTTGAAACAAATGCAAGTGATTTAACAAAAATGTGCCTCCAGATGGTAAAATAAGGCTCGACAGACGTTCCAACTGAAAAGAAATGTGCCAGGAGGAAAGAAAGCAGGGGACGCATTTCTGAGAAGGAAAACGTTCTGGTGTCTTCATGTTGAGCGCCTAAATATTTGTAGATGCTTATGCAGTCCAGTGTATAAACAACCTCCAGCCCTCCGAACTCTGACTGTAGCCATCGACACTGGCTGTAGCATCCTGTTGTGTGTAGCTACCATAGCTAACACAAGCTGCCAGTAGCTACAACTATCACAGGGAGGGGGCAGAGGGGCGATGTGGGGGCAAAAGGTCCCAAAAGCTTGACTTACCGAGCTTAGTTACAGTAGCTGAGTTGTGATTGGATAATCACTGGATGGGGGAGGGGCTTAGCAAGCAGTTAATTGGCAGATCGAACAACCAAGTGTGTTAATTTTGGAAGTGACTGCACATTACAGTGCCAGAGTCAGCTCTTTCTCTACATGCTGCTTTAAGATGTATGTATAAGAAATGTGCCCCCCCAAGTCTGCCCCCCCCCCCCCCAGTCTGTTTCTGTCCAAACTTACCTTAAGCGACAGGTTTAAGTGGAACCATCTGTTTACAGAGTCTAATAAGAGTCCAGACGTGGAGCAGGAGCTGTGCTGGGGTCGGGCTGTCATGTCACGTCAAGAGCGTGTTTGATCCACATTGTAGACGAAGCGCTGTGATAAGATCTGGTGGTTTTGTACCATGCAGTGACCCCCCCAGGGTTTGACTCTTTGAGTGTGTGTGTGTGTCTCCCTTGTAGTCAGATGGAAAGTTTTGTCATATGTAATGGAGCAGATTTAGATCTCTAAACATCCCTCTGTTTTCCTGCTCAGTACATCTTGTCCGGGTCAGATGACTTCAACCTCTACATGTGGAAAATCCCCAAGGATCCAGAAGCAGGTGAGTTACTGAATCTGTCTGCACCCAGTGCATGTTTACGTGGATCTATGCCGATGTGTAGGCCATGATTTACATTGAGTTTGGCCTAATCGTCTGGTCCCCAAGGTGAGATGAATGTCTTTGAGTCCACTCTGCTGAATGCTTTTGTTTTGTGAGTTGCTTTAAGTTCACAGTGTTCACCAGGAAATCAGTGCTTGTGATCAGATGCAGCACAACTTGCAGATATGTTTTTGGACAAAGTTTTGGTGATGTGTCGTCCTGCAAGGTTAAAGATTTGAGTGGCGTCAGGGAAGGCTAAACAAATCTGATTCCAATCGCTGTCAGAAAGAATGATGGACGCCATTGCGCTCTTTGCCATTGAGCGTCAGCCCAGACTGCGGTTTGCCCTCAGTTCATTCAGTCACAGTATACTTTCCAGGCAGGAGTAACGATCAGATATCCTATACCAGGGTCTGCCTCATTGTATAATCCTCCACTGCTGTTGTTCACTTCTTACTCGAGTCAAACTGCAACTTTTCTTGAATTTGAATGTTTCCACGTCTCCAAACTTAACTAAAAAGCAAAGTTAACGCTGAAAATTTTGAAATAAGTGCTCCACATTGGCCTCCTGTGAACATGCCTCGAATCTAATTACTCTGGGAAGAAAATCCCAAAAATGCTACGATCCTGGAATGTGGTCGTTTGTAGCTCTGGAGCTCCACCTGACACATTTATGGATTTTATTTTCCCTGGAGTTGCTCACACTGAAAATATGTGCAAAGGGCCTATTTGGTGTCAGACTAATGGGATGTTATGAGGATTACATGTCCTCATAATTCACCGTCTTTATTTTCTGTCCTGGAATATTCACGAGCAGGTTGAATAATCCTGGATCTGTTAGTGTCGCTGGCTGTGTGTGTTTTAATGAATCCATGTCATGGACTTGTATCTCTGTGACTCTCACACCACGCTCTTCCTTCCTTCCAGGAGGCCCTGGTCGGGTGGTAAATGGGGCTTTTATGGTCCTGAAGGGTCACCGCTCCATCGTGAACCAGGTTCGCTTCAACCCTCAAACCTACATGATCTGCTCCTCCGGCGTGGAGAAAGTCATCAAGGTCAGTGAAGGAATATCACAGCTGTATTTTTAAGAAAGAAGGTAAAGACATCTGTTTTTTTAGAGGCTGGATTTAGACCTAAGAGGTAACTCTATCCACTGCGGCATCAGGATGATGTAGTGGTTGGATAAATTGTTCTGGTGGACAGCCTGAATCTAAGTGTGCGCCCTCAGATGTTCAGACAGTAGATGTGCCCTTAAGTGAGACATTGATCTCCGCTGACACGGCGCTGTAGCAGACTGAGCTCTGTGGCGTGGAGGATGAAAAAAGATGGATATCCCCCCATCATCGACTGTCGTCCGTAACAGATGATGTTAGACGGTGTTCAAGAACTGGGTCATAGTGGGATATGAATGGTTCCACAGATACAGGATTTCTCAAACCAGACCGTGACACGCTGCCAGGCTTTCCATAATCTTAGCGTTTAAGGTGGCCTGGATCAAAAGGCGAAGCCCACACGGGTAAATCAAGTGTAACTGCAGAAGCTGTTACTGTCGCTCAGGCTTCATCGGGCTGCTCTATCAGCGTTTTGTGTTTAAAATCAGAAAACTGAATCCTGATAGAATTCATATGGTGAGCCGTTTGTTTTGATCTGTTTACTTCTTCGACAAACACACAAACACTCCTCACAACATTAAGATGTTACGCTGCACACAGCAGCTGCGTTCATGTGTTAAGTCTTCTTCAGTACGAGCTGTCTGAGTCACTGCTCTGACCGTGTGAGTAAACCAGGCAGCATCTGAAATTGGCTTCATGTCACACTGATGTTCGACTGACTCAGTTACGCATCATCAGTCATCAGTTATTTGCTTGTGCTCATAGAAACAGAACACATGTTGTTTTCTTATCCTTTACTCACAGCAGTAAGCAGCCCACCCCTCTAAGTTTGTTCCTCAATTTGTTTTTATATATCTACACACGGAAGGAAGGAATTTGGCCCGTCACATCCTCCCTGTAGTGTTATGAAAACTAAAGCTCACCTGTGGTCGTCTGTTCTACTTGTGTAAGTAGAAAACCTAAAATCATGATTAAGTAATGAAAAGTTAGCGCCACCAAGCACTTTGAAAAGTGCAATGTTAAACTTAAAAAGTGAAATCCTAGCAAACAGTCTAAAAATCTATTTATAAAAAGGGGAAACTTCACACAAAAGCCTGTAGCAGAACTGGCCTCTAACTGACCCTTCCTTACCCTCTCTGCATCCCTTCAGGAGAAATGGAGTTGTAAAACACCCCAAATTTCAAGAGCTATTGACCATTTGAACTGTTACAGGGACAGTGCTAAGTTGAACAGAGACAAGATGTCTGGCTCAGAGATATCTCCTCCACACTCTTTCGGGGGAGCAAGAGACACAGACACCTCAACATCGAAGGTTGCCTTTTTGCTCCATGTTTCCCATGGAGGTGCTAATTCTCTCTTGATAGCCCCATGGGAGATACAGACAATAATGCTGTCTAGGTGAACCAATGCCAGACCTCAGAGGAATCCACAAACAAAATAATGCTGATGGGTTGTAAATTAGACATTCCTGAAACAAACTGTTTTGTAGATCTGTGTGTCTTGTTCTCCAGTATACCAAAATAACCAATTCTCTATGTTTGATCTCACTTTGGATTTTCTTACAGTGTCAAGCCCGTAATCTGTGTGATATCAATGCTTTTTCGGTGTTTGTAGCTTGTAGAATGACAAAGCTGTGATTTTAACTTTTCTTCCAAGTTTGTTTGAGTTTTTATTATGGAACCATACTGCCATCTCGAGGTTCGTAACGGTTAGGTTGAATACGCTTGACGTGATACATTTATTAATAAGTAACCGTTATAGTGATGATCATGTTGGGCAAATATAGTCTTCCCTTCTTTATTTCTTTATTTTGTGTTAGTTATACCTTGAGTCATCATATAGATTAAGATGAGTATTAGAAATTTATCATGATTCCGTTATTATGAGTCATCATTTAACGTTGTCAGCCACCCATAAGAATTGCCTAACGCATGTTGTGAACAATGTTGAAATGCTATTGAAAATTGTCCATTCAAAACATATGTGATTGACCATAGTGAGAAGCAGATGAGCCCCTCGTACAAATCATTAATTAATCCTCGCCTTACAAGATGAAATGACGTCGCGCGCCCACGAACCATCCCACATGCGCGACAGCCTATCGGTGATTAGACACGCCTTGGAGCGATAAAAAAACCATCTGTCGCATGCAGCGGACAGTCAGTCGTGTTTTGCGTTAATCTGTGTAGTAGTTAGTCTGCGTTTCTCTGTCTTGTCTTGTCTTAGTCTTCCGTTTGTCTTCTTCTAGTCTTAATTTTTCCTTTTCAGTCTAAGTTTCTATTCTAGTTTTTTTGCCTTCGTTCGGTCCTGTTTTTGCGTTCGTCTTCTCTTCTTTTTGTTGCTGCTCATAGTCACGCTGAGTAGCCTGAGTTTATCCTTTAGAAGACGTATTTTCTTTTGTTTTCTCCTCGTGAAACTTAAATTTTTGCTCGCCACATTAAGCCACATGATTTGATTTGCTTTGTTTTTGTGTAAAATTCTACTCACGTAATAATAATTTTGGAGCCACTTTTCGACCGGCCATCGAAGAGACATTTAATCTTATTGTTAGTAATCTAAAGTCCTGTTTCACGGTCACCACTTATTACTAAAACCTGCCGCCATCTGCTAACCCGCTGGTTCGGGCTAGACAATTATCAGAAGCCGCTCCTCGCCCCTGTCCAACACCGGCTCGCCACCGCGGTTTGCTCGATTCGTCCAGCAGACCGCCGCGCAGATCAGAGCCACGGACACAGCTTGGAGTCTTCGTGTCAGTTCGGAGCAGACATCAAACAGGAGCGTCGCTGGCCAAGTAGGCATGATAAGCGGTTTTGAATAAGAGTTGGTCCGTGAGGTTATGATACTGTAAATTTGCCTAAATTCTCTTAACCATTCGTTCAGTAAATTAACTTTACATTTGCGTCCCCAGTTTTCCCTTTAACTACTTCTCACTATTGCCAAACTCATTCTGCCATTGTTTGCCATAAGTTTCTCTCTGCTTGTGTTGTTTCAGATCACCTATATTCTCTGTCGTACTATTCATGATACATTATTCATTATTCATTTGTGTTTAATAAATAAGTTCTTTTTATTTAAGCCGTGGTCAGACGATGTCCTTTTGAGCTGAGTAAAAACGATCCCTATATCCAGAATTTACCCTTCAGATTATCAGACCGGTTTATTGACTGGTTCATTCGTTATCATGACATTAGCGTTACAGGAGTCAGTCTCCATACAGTCCTTCTTAGCTGAGGAAGGTGGTGCCCTGATATTTTATTAACGAATGCAATACCAACATTAAATTAATTCCCCTACAAGCCTTTGCAGAAGAGTAAGAAAGATTTCCTTTGTCAGTACAGTAACACAAGCCCTCTGTTTTGTACATCTTACTGTACAGAGTGAAAGGTGATGCTGGTCCAGGTGTTCTGTAAAATGAGACCATCAGTAATCTTTCATCTGGGCCTCTGCACTGCTCACTTGTTCTCCATTTTTTTATTCTGCCTTCTGATCTGTGCAACTTTAAATCTTTGTTTTTCTTTTCTCTCCTTTCCTTTATTCCTCCATCCACCCTTCCTCCACGCTCCGTCCGTCTCAGGTGTGGAGTCCCTACCTGCAGCCTGACAGTCTAGGTGACCTGGAGGGTCGTGTGGAGGACAAGTCACGCAGCCTCTACACCCATGAGGAGTACATCAGCCTGGTGCTCAACAGCGGCAGCGGTCTGTCCCACGACTACGTCAGCCAGTCCATCCAGGAGGATCCACGCATGATGGCGTTCTTCGACTCTTTGGTGCGACGAGAGATCGAGGGCTGGAGCTCCGACTCTGACAGTGACCTGAGCGAGGAGGCCATCATGCAGCTCCACGCCCGAGGACGCCGCGCCACGCGGGCCACACCAACGGTTCCCACCGCCGTCACGGCTGCTGGTCACCACAGTGACTCTGACAACTCGTCCTCCTCCTCCCTGGCTGGACCTGATGTTTCAGGAGGTGAAGAGCTGGCCGGAGCGGAGGTGGAGGGGCGGCCGAGGAGACGAAGCAGGCATCAGCGGCATCAGTCAGGCTTCCTGGTGAACGAAGACTCAGACTCGAGTGAGTTTTGGCTCGACCCCATGCCCCGGCCTCGCTCCCCGAGCCCCAGGGACAACTCCACGCTGTCCAGCCCCACCTCCTCTCCTTCACTTCCTGCCGGAGCCTCCAGCTCCTCCACGTCCACTTCCAGCTCCAGCAGTGACGAAGAGGAGCGACGCAGTGCAGTGAGGCGGCGCAACGTCATGAGGCGACGGCGCATGCATGTAGTGTCCAGAGCTGGGGATCGACCCGAGTCTGTCCAGGCTCTGTTTTCAGCCATCGACTCCTGCAGTTACCCATCGATATCAATCGATGACCTGTCTTCCTCCTCCTCAGGTGAGGAACAAAACTCTCTCCAAATCAAGCCCCGCACTGGCAGCGCCAGAGATGAGGAAAAATGTCTGAGCCCCTCTGACTTTGTGTGTCTGAGCCCAGTTATGTCTCCCGAGAGCCTGGAGAATGAGGAAGGGAGTGACAGAACTGAGCTGGAAACGCATCCAGCTGCGTCCCCGCGGTCACTGCTTGGACACAGGACTGGACAAAGGGCTGCTACAGATCCGGCTTTAGACAGCTCTGATAGCGAGGAGGCTTGTAGCAGCTCAGGGGCTTTAGACAGTATCTCCCAGAGCCAGCGTAGCCCCGGAGTGAACGGACAGCACCGGACTGTGGCCCCATACGTGAGCGAGAACCTCCTCAACTCCTCAGAATCAGAGGAAGAGACTGGCATCACACCTGAAGACACAAGGCCACAGAGAGAAAAAGGCCTGGCACAGAGCGCTCTGAAACGGACTCATGTGGGATCAGAGGAGGGCGAATCAGGCGCCTCGCCGTCGGAAAAGAAGTTAAAAACATAATGACGTCTCTTTCTCATCCTGAAAAGAAATCCTTTGTTAACAGACTCAGTTTAGGAAGTGGGTTTTCTATGGGTTTTTACAACTCAGCCTTTTCATTTTGCGTCTAGTAGTCATGCGACACATGTGAAACAAAGGAATTGGACAGTGTCATCATTCTTTAGGTCAAACCACAGATGACGTTAAAAGATGGAAAATGTAAGCTAAATATTGTTGATAACAATGGTATTTTAAGTGAAACGCCTTTATTTTCATGCAGCGTCAGTGTTTCTCTCCCATGCTCTGCTTGTTACTGAAATCTCCACCCAGGATTTGGAGCTCCTCCAACCACAACAAAAAAAAAAGGTCTTGTGGAGGACAAAAGCTTAGCAGCATTTTAATTTCTACAGTTTCACACTGAGCGTAAATCTGATTGGGCTTATTTTCATTTTAAAGAGATTCTCTGCTAAGACTGCTTCAGGGGTGTCTGAAGGATTGACTGTCTCCATAGAAATCTTAAGGAGCACCATTTGTTTAAACTGTGCATTGGAAAGATGCTTTCACTGCGTCTACCAATTGTCTTTTGTCTCATTATCCAGCCCCTGGGTACCGTTACAAGCCAGCGCTCGCTTTTGTTTTCCTGCAATTAAAGAATAATTTGTTCTCCAATGACGGAGCCACAGCGTCTTCCTGAGGCTGCACTTACCCGCAGCAGAGTCTGACTGGTGAAATGTTTACATTCCCTGACGCACGTCTGTCTGAAATGATGGAAATGAGTTATTTGAGTGAAGGTTTGGATCCTCCACTGCCAACTGCTAACCCGGGTCTCTCCTATGAAAGAAACCTGAAGCTCTCTCGGCGGGCCCTGACCCTGAGCGCCCAATGTCAGCCAGAGTAGTGTTTTTATTGACAGAAGCAATTATCTTTGCTTTCATTGAGAGAATAGTTAAATCAATTAGCAGCCTGCTGCTCTGAATTAAACACATATATGTCACTGAGGATTAAAACAGCGGATCAGATATCACAAAGAGGTAATGTGACAGATGCTAAAAAGAAAACATTTCAGTAGAAAGTCTTTGGCCACTCTGAAAAAAGGTGTTGAAAGCATCTGTTTTTTAGAATAAGGGTTGTAAAAAGCATTTATTCAAGGGATTCGCAAACACTGTATTTGTCTGAATGCTGGTTGAAAATCTCTCCACATTAATTAATAATCAGATTCATTTTGTTAGCTTTAACATAGTCAAATTTAAACCTGCAATAGCTGATTTTTTTTGGCCACTTGGGGGCACTGGAAATACTTCACTATTTACTCAGCAGCAGTGTTGTTTCTGTCCATCTGGTGACTGTAAGTGCAGTGTTCACTCTCTTTAAACTCCGTGTTTGGTCTCCACCAAATGTTAAGGGGAATACTCGTCTCTTTAGCTGCTGAAGGCTCCACAGTGTTCACCAGCTAGTTGATAATTGTGTCTGCTGTTTGGTGCTGAGCAGTTAGTGTCTTGCAGGGGTCTCACAGAATAATTGACCAGTCTACTATCAAAACCACAAGTCGACACTTTGCACCATGGTAGAATAATCATTCATCTGTGGTTTTAGCACAGTGCAGCAGTAAAGCAGTGGCAATGCATCTTCAGTAGACATGCAGCAAGAGGCAGAAAGAAACACGGGTGTACGTCCCAATGCTCGACTACAACCAACAGTGTGGAAGGACGTTAGCAGAGCAGACTTTGTCACCCTCTACATCATGCCATGTTAATAAAATGTTAATTAATGAAATGAATTTAGTAGACTTCAAGGTATTTACGAAAGGAAGGACTCCTGGTATCCCTTTGGTCCTGCAGTCAAACAGAATCTGCAGCTCAGATGAGCTTGTTGGGGGTTTAGTCCAATCAGATCAAAGCTCAATTTCAAACAGCTTCTCAGAGCCAATCGAGGACTCTGCTATTTCACCTACCCCCAGGTTGGTCCCGCCTACATTAGTTAACCCATTACTGGTTGAAAATAATAAGATGGAACTCCCAGTTGGGAGTAGTTATTGACCATGAAAATGCAGCAGTCATGAATTTACAATGTGTTTTTAGAGCTTTTTTGCTTAAAATTAATGATTGGTTGCTTCAAAATTATGCTAAGAGAGCAGTGAGAGTGAACCAAAACAGTCAAATTCAGGCTGGACAGATAAGTAATGAGCTGAAACTCGACCCTTTGGACCCTACACGCATTTTTTTTCCACATTATCTTTACAGCAGCGTAAATATGTTGAATCTAAAAGGTACAAGTAAATTTTCAAAGTAAAAGTACACCAAAGACAAACAAAAAAATCAGTGTTCCTAAAAAAGACAGGATGTTGACCAGTCATGAGGTGAATAACCATAAATGGATGAGTGTCCATTCAGCAATAATTCCGCCACACCCTCTCAGATTCCCCAACTGTGCATTGATTGTCCATGAAACACATGATGTCATTGCTTTCCGAGGAAGCAGCCATGCCAGCTGTCTCCTGTCTACAGCCTGAACGACGGCACTCTTCTGCCAGACAAAGCAGACGACTAGAGGGCACACCAGTGGTTGCTGGGAAAGATTACAAAAGAAAACATGCCGCATGGCATCACGGCCTCACGAGCCAGCGGTGAAGCGGTAATCTGAGGGCAGGCAGACATGTAGTTGAGGGTTATCGACTTGTTTGTGCTGCTCTCTTGTCAAAATAATTTCCTCTCCTTCTTAGAACTTTGTGACCAGCACTTATCTGCAGGAAGTAGACACCCTTCATTTAACCCCCATGCTTCCCATGCGACAAATACCCCAATAGGGATAGTGTATACTTTGGGGTTGTTTACATTTTGACTGGTGTGTGCCTGCTGGGCTGCGTATGGCTTAATGATTAATTACAGGTTACAGAAGCAGGGGTGTAGTCAGCTTTTTTAACAGCTACCAGCACAGTTTTACAGCTGTAGCATCAATCAAAATTATGAGTTGACTTTTACAAATTCCCTGAAAGAATGAAGTCACATATCTTTAACTAAACACTGCTAAAGCATGCTGGGTTTATCAGAATCGAACCCATTAGTGAACTAACAGTGGACTTTTTTTTATCTTGACCTATTCAGGAAGGTTAACTGATTATATGTGCTCTTTTGCAGCAACACCCTTCTTCATAGGTCACATTCACAACTGGGAGGAGCCCAGTACACACCACAGCCTTTGAGGACTCCCACTAAAGCAAGCATGGGTTTGGTCAAATGCATCACATTGGTTTGGGAGGGGACATCCTAACTTTGTCATCCTAATGACCACAAAACCTATTTTCCTCAATGAGCGTTGTGGTCCCACATACTATTTGCTGACGAAGTTAAGAGAAGTTTCATTTCTCAATTGCAGTGCAAGTTTCAGTTGCTTTTGTCTTTTTGTCATTGCTTTTTGCACTGGTTTGTGGTGGGCAGGGCTCACTTTGAAGAGGCGATGACGTTTTCCCCTGCACCAATAAGGATTTAGAAATATTCTGAGTGAAAATGCGATGGCAGCTCCAATCAAACCAGACTTAACCATACCCACACAGTCCTAATGAAGAGATTTGTTTTAGACACTCTTCAGCACCAAACTTTAACTTCGATATATGCACATTTAGTCATGAATATTCAATGTTACATAAAAATAGGCTACAACATTTTCAGTTAAAAGACAAGTATCAAAATCAAAGCAGCAGAATGAGAGATATTAATCAAAACCCAGTGCCTACATTACCCTCAATGCAACATTACCACCAACAGTCACAGATTCAGGTGTGTTATGCTAGCAGTGGATAATGTAGCCTTGAGCTGTTAGCCTCAAGCAGATAGAAGGAGCGGCCTACAGAGGTCTGGTAAGTGCACTTCTTTCTAACTCCACACCCCCTAGTTTTTTTTATTTTAAACTCTTCAGCCCCAACCAGCGCTGACTCAAGTGACATCACTGTTAGCCACAAAAGGCTTTACACAGCTTTTTTAAAGTGCAAAATCAGTGAAGTCTTACTTTAAGATGTGAAACCATGTTTGCTGGGGTTTAAAGACAGATTTTGTGTTTGACCACTGTGCTTCCAGCCCCCCACCCACCCCATTATAATGCAAAGCAGCAGAACTCTGCTTTTAAACTGAGTCCTGACATTCTTCATCCCGTCCCTACAGTATGTTTCCTTTGGTCCCAGATGGTGTTTTGGCTCAAGCTGTTTGACCACAAACCCAAACACATGTACGACTCAATAGGATTACCATGGTTGTTCTGCTGCATCCCATACATGGTTTAGCTTTAACAGCAAGTACAGCTATTTAAGAATTCCCCTCCCAACATGACTGGAATACCTTGGGAAGTTGCCAGAGACCAGACAGAGCCAAATGCACCAGCTCTTCACATGACCTGTGTGCCTCAGAAAGGAGGCCTGAGCTCCTTTGCACCACTGACTCTTCACAAGATATTCTGGGATTCTGCTGAATAGTATGATGTTGACGTCAAGTAGCTGGATGGGGTGAAATTTCACCAGTCTGCCCAAACCAAACTGTGCAGTCTGGAGTGTGCCACCAGATCAATTACACACGTTTCAGTGGTTAATTATAATGAGTTAATTGATGCGTTTAATAAGCCATCATTTGCAGTGTTGAGAGGAAGAGCCTCCTGTCAGCTTGCCAATTAGAGCTCCTGTTGCCGCTCTGTGGCTTCGACCTTTTTTAATTTTTAGTGTGGTATAGTGACTGTGTGTTTCAATTACATAATGAAAGAGGCAAATGATAGAAAAACCTGTTAAGAGTAATAATTAAAATCCTTCTGAGCCACGCTAGTTGCATGACACCAGGAATAGCAGTGTCAGTTGGGCCACCACTTGAGTCCACAATGCCTGATTCATAGAAACAATTATTAAATTAATTATCCTGAAAGTTTGTATGGACGTTCAGTCATTCAGTCCACAGAGGATGAAGCCAATAGGTTGTTTGCAGTCACATGACGTTAAATTCAGACGGAGGGCCGGAGGTGAAAACTGCAAGTGTTTGTTGTGTTGCTTGTAGCTATTGCTTTAAATCATAGATCGCCATAGATTTAAATCAATAACTAATGTTACACCGTTTCCACCATTAGCCATTTTTTCGGTCAATTTCTTGCATTTTTCACCCTTATGAACTACAACATTTGGTACTCAGTAAAAGCTTCTTGTGGTTTCTTGGTTTGATCGATCTGAGTAACCGTAAATGATGCAAAACATAGGCATTCTGAGATATAGTGTTTCCTATGCAGAAAATTACTTCTGGCCCTCCATCTGCGGTTCGCGTTACCACAAAAGAATGATGTGACGTCATCTGCAAATAACACAATGACTTTGGTGATCCCCTGATCTTTCATCTGGTGCCACTAGCAGGTTAACATTTGTGGTTTTCAGTGAAATGCCTTGACAACTAGTGGATAAATTGCATAAAATTTGGTACAGGTACTTACGTGCTCCTGTAATTATAAATACTGTAATAAATTTGGTCAGCTCTTAAAGGGGTACTCCAGCAATTTAGTATTATGCTTCCAGAAAGTTTTGGAACTCACAAGAGATCAATTTAAATATTAAAGCATCAGTTACGTTGCTCCTTGTGACAACTGTAGGCGATGCATAAAATCATAATTCTGACTAAATATCTGGATAACTAATGACATTACCGACAGCTGGGATAGGCTCCAGCCCCCACAACCCCGAAAGGGATAAGGCGGGTATAAAAGTTGAATGAATGAATGAATAATGACATTACCTTCAGTTTTAGTGCTAGCTTACAGTTAGTACTTAATCGTAAATGTTAGCATGCTACACACTAAATTAAGAAGGTTAATATGGTGACCATTACAGCTACTAAATATAAGCATGTCATTGTATGTTAGCATGCTGACATACTAAACTAAGATGGTTAACATGTTAACCCATATATCTGTTAAACATTAGCATGTGTCCTTGTGAGTATGTTAACATGCTGACACACTAAACTAAGATGGTTACATGGTAACCCATATATCTGTTATTAACTAATGTTTAACAGTTAAACATTAGCGTGTGTCCTTGTATGTTAGCATGCTAACACACTAAACTAAGATGGTCAACATGCTGACCATTACCTAAATATCAGCATGAGTTTTGTGAGAATGTTAGCATGCTAACACACTAAAGGTTAATATGCTGACTATTATCTGCTAAACATCAGCATGTCTTTATTGTGAGCATATTAGCTTTCTGACATATGACTTATTTTGGTTTGATTAATGCCAGAAAGGCATGTTTCAGTGATGTAACCTCAAATTTCTACAGATTTTTAACACTGAAGGATAGATTTTTTACAGATATATGTCAGTTTTATGAGGCACAGATTGAGTTACTACATTAGCATTGCGCTGAAAACACCACTGTGCCTTTGTGCATCCTCACACAGCTGCGAGCACGGCTGTAGACTCTTGTTCAAATTTATTTAGCAAAGCCATTTATAATCTAATTAAATAATTGATTATTTTAAGACAGGGATAATGAAATGGAGTTATTAATGGGCGCAGATAAGAAACATTGTATAACTTTTTAGCCAGTAGTTTTTCAGAATAGTACAACTTTAATCAATCTCTTTGTTTTTCAAATCAATGCAGGTTAATTAGCCAATGAAAAGGTGTGTAATTATCTCCACGGCACACTCGAGAGTCCCTTAGTATTAAGCTGCTGTCAGCTACTTTTGGTTTTGTTCTATCATTGACTTTTATCACCACTGGGCTGCTGCTGCCCTGCACAGGAGCCACAGGCTGCTTTCTTAAACCAGGGACCAGGCAGAGCTGGCAGTCGGCTCTCCGTCTGTGACATCACTTTCCCAAACATTCAACCTTGGAAGTTTGACCATATATGGAAGAGCGCTCCACTTTCTCCTGCCTGCCGGGGCTATCCTGTGTCGGCATCTTTCCTGCTCTGTGTGTGTGACTGTGAGTGTGTGACAGAGAGGGAGAGGCGAGGGAGTCAGTTTACCTTACAAGGCAGACAGACCTGGCCTTCGCCTCATATGTTTACAGGAGCTATGTCTTCACTCACCTTTCTTTTCTGAATGACTGGAGGTCTGGTGTATGCAAGTGCTGTGCACACTGTAGGCCTACAGTATTTGGCAATGGTGGATGAAGTATTCATATCCTTGACTGAAATAAAAGCACTAATACAAGAGTGTGAAAGTACTTCACTAAATTAAAAGTCCTGTATTCAAACTTAAGTAAAAGTATGTAAATAGTATAAGCAACAATTACATATAATATCCCTAAGCAAAACTCCCTATCAGTGTTTTACTATGATATATTATGTTTCTGGAAATATAATATCACTTGCACATTAATCTGTATGTTGTATTTTACTGCTGTAGTTTAAAGTTGAGCTAATACTTTACATACTTTTGGGTAGTTTAATGTGATGCATCTTATCTTATCTTATCTTATCTTATCTTATCTTATCTTATCTTATATGTTTGTGACTTCATTGTCCTGTGGGGACCACAAATCCCTAAAAAGTCAACTTTTCATGAGCTCAGAAAAACAGCACTGTTTTCAGCTTTCAGGAAGAATGTTACTTAAGTAAAAGAAGAAAAGTATAACTATCATTGGTACCAATGTATCAAATGTAGAAGTACTCATTATGCAGACTGGTCCATCTCAAAATCATATATATTACTGGACAGTAATTAGTGCTGAATTAATGTATACATTATTTTAATGCTGCAGCTGTAAAACACTGTACTTTTTACTCTGCAACATTTATTTGATAATTTAAATGACCAGTTAAGTAAAGTAAGTAAAATTAGCCCCACCTTCACCAGCTACAACATTAAAATGATGTAGACATTAATAAATGAATAATTATAATCAGGTAATAAAATATGTCTGATTTTGAAATGGGCCATTCTGCATAATGAATATTTGAAGTATAAGTTGGTGCTAATAGTTAAGTACTTTTGTACTATTCTTCACACTGTGGTCATACTACTTTTAATGAAGAAACAGATCTGAATGCTTCTTCCTCCACTGACAGTAAAAATTTACTTTCCTGTATTCATTGAGTAAATATGGTGGTGGGATGTAACTGAGTATATTTACTCAAGTACTATACTTAAATACATATTTGACCTACTTATTTTCATGTAATGCTCTTACTACATTTATGAGGGAAATATTGTGGATTACTTTTTAATGGCACATTTGATGACTATATTGTAGTTTTTAAGTTCTTTGCAAATGTGTACTGAAGTATAAAGTCGTATAAAATAGAAATAAGTACAAGTACTTCAAAACTGTACTTATGCACAGTAGGCTACTTGAGTAAATCCACTTACAGTGACTCAAGTAAAGGATGTAACTGCTAAAAACTCACCCAATATTAACAAAACTGCTTCATCAGTAAGTGTTTAAGATGCTGTCGTTACAACATGTGAAGTAACGCGTTACACGGGGATTACATCCCGAAGTATCTCGCAGTCAAACCGTCAGATGTTTGGATCAACCTACGCAGATAACCTTGGATACAAAGCCTCCACACTGACAGCCAAACCAACCAATCCAATTCAAGGAGGCGGGTTCTACGCGCCCCGAGGCGTCCAATCACATCCCTCGGTCGGTTATCGATTCAATTTGTCTGAAGCAAAGTTTTTGCGTCTGTCACTCGTCGCCTGTAGACCTGCCTACTGCTTGCCTACTGCTGCGTGCTCCTGCTGGGCAAAAGCTAGAGCAGATAGAGAGAAAAGAAGCAGAGTTGGAGGGGGGGAAGAGAGAGAGAGAGAGAGAGAGGGAAAGAGAGAGAGAGAGAGAGAGAGAGAGAGGGAGGGAAGCCGGGGGTGGACCGTTAATTTCATCCACACACCGTCTTGAATGCGTGGCGGAGAGTAGACTGAGCTCATATACGGCTGTAAAACATCACCTCGACGAGGACCGGGGGACTCACGAGAGAAGCGGAGAGCGTCTATATATATATAAAGCTTTATAGATACATGTATAATATGGAACAGTATGATGGAGAAGATGATTATATGCATCAAGAAGATGACTGGGATCGGGATCTCCTCTTGGATCCTGCATGGGAGAAGCAGCAGAGAAAGGTGAGACTGACTTCCTTCTACCTCCGGTGTAAAGGTGCGGAAGTGGCTTTGTCGCTCGCGGTGATCATGATAACAATAATGAGGCAGATTAATATTCTTATCACATAATTTAAGGTGTCTGCTGCGTGCGTGTGACTACTTTGACAGCAGATCGAGGAGCCAGCAGCGCCAAACACCGACTGGCAGCTGTTTGCTTGAATGATCTGGCTCATTATCGCGTTGATAATCACCTGTGCGGCTTCCTCGACTACTTTTATCAGGAGCCCGAAAACTTTTCTCGCCGCCACATCTCTCAACACGCTTGCACATATCCTGTAAAGCGTTATGAAATATCCTGTGGCAGCAATTAAATGCAGGAGGCCCACCCATTATCTCTGCAGCAGGAGGGAAAGAGTGGGACGGGGGGGGAGCGTAAAGAGGGTAGAAAAACAATTAAGAACTGGACAGGGCGCCCACCTTTCCAGCGCAACAGATGTCAGCCATGCGCTTGACTGCATATGGTGTGTGACTGGCCCCTCCTGTCATCTGGCTTATGATGCGACGTGGATTAGCCCATGCTTAACAACCGGGGGATGGCGTGTGTGTGTGTGTGTGTGTGTGTGTGTGTGTGTGTGTGTGTGTGTGTGTGTGGGGGGGGGGGTTAACCCACCATAACTCAATTTGCGTCTCCTTTTATGAGACGAATTTACGCGCGGATTCTGCAGCGCAACACAGACTCGTGAGGCAAATAAATGGCTTTTTTGTTGATTTTAGAAGTTGTTTGCTGCATTACAGCCACAGTCTGGAAGTTAGTTTGTGCATCTTTAAGTGTCTGAATCGATTGCTGCTTTATATTTCCTCCTTCAGTGGATATGAGCCCCACAGCCCGGCGTGCACACGGGTCATGTTAAGAATAAATGGCTTTAAGACGTCCTTATATTGTCTTAACAAGCCCAAATCACCTACACGCGTTGAACAGCTGCTCTTTCTTCTCCAGACTGAGTATGAATGGTCTGTTTCTAGAAGGGGTGTTACTTTTTTTCCCTCTGCTCCCCATACTTTTCCTCCGCTTTGAAAAACGGGGAAGAAAAGCGCTGTGGAATCTGAGTAAGCGCTGCGGTTTGGGCTGGGCTTGCATGGGAGCAAGCGTGCCCAAAAATGGTAATAATCGGCCCCTCTCGCTGCCGTTGGAAAACTTTTTCCCCAACTTTCTTTCTTGCACTGAAGCTCTCGGCTTCTAGTTTCCTGGATTATGTCATCAGCAGGCTGCTACCGGTCGAAAGCGAGTTAGAGGAAATAAAGGGGAAGGTGGGCTGTGCAGAGCTGATGTCAGGTGTGAGCAGCAGACAGGGGTTGTCCAGTCATCAGAGGAGTCATTGTCTCGTGTTGCTGCTTCTTTAGTGCCTTTTCCTGCTATAAAAAGCACTTTTGCACAGGCGTGAAGGATCAGAACCACCTGACGGACACAGAGTCCATCATGGTGGAATACTTTCCCCTGATGACCTGCACATTTCCACGCCTGCGTGACCCTCATTGATCAAACCGTCCGGCAGAGCGCAGGAATGTTTGATTCATCCGTTCCTCTCCACACAGAGCAGTGATAAGTGGTTTTGTTGGGATCTGACGCCACACACAATGACAGGCTGAATGGGACGGCAGCGGCACCCCCGTCCTCGGCCGCAGGGCGAGTGTAGTTTACTGAACACACACCGCCCAGATTCCCTCCAGGCTTCAGCAATCAGCTTTGGTGCCAATGAGCAGATAATCTAGAAGGCTGATTGTTTCCCGTCAAGGAAAACATTATCGTCATGACTGAGATGTTTCAGATCCAGACCTGAGTCGTGTTCCAGTGAGTCAGACAGATTCCTGGAGGTGCTTCCTCGGCCTTCTATGTAGATTTTAAACAAGGGAGTGAGAGGTGAGGATTAAGTTGCCAACGAACATCATTTGCATGTTTTTTGCTTGTGCAGATCACAGGCAGAAGTCAACAACTGTGTGCTTATAACTGATATTCTAATAACTCATAATTGTTCACTTGTTTATATCTTGTTCGTCAAGAGATAATAATTGAACAGCAACTATTTTACCACCACAGAAATCCTTCTTGGGTCCAAGAGACAAAAAAAGAAAAGTTTTGATGTCTGTGAAACTAAATCCAGAGTACATGTTGCACAGGTGAGGACTTTATTCATTTATTTTTGCCTCTTTTTGTAGTTCGCTTCGACGCACGTAAACCCAGCATGTCAGAGAGTGCTTAAAATATTTTGAGTCGGCTGCAAGTCTTAACCTGACCCCTGAGTGTAAGGGCGCAGGTATCCTCTTATCTTGGAATCTTGATGTCTTTGCAGACCCAGGTGTCTCAGGTAGACGGTGCCAGATGTTCCTTAAAGCCACAGCTCCCGCATATTTTCACTCAAACAACTCAGGACTCGGCCGATGTGAAACAAACAAAAACACGCACACCTCATCTGTTTCTCCATCTCTTAACATTTCTCTCAGTTGTTCTCGTAGCTGGAAGGTGGAGTTCAGGTGTTAACTACCGCGGCCAATTTGTCCACATTTGTCCATATAAGGATAAAAGCTGCAGTACCTTCGATCAGGAAGGAACTGCCTGTGAACCTCCCACCTCCCACACCCCAACCTCTGTGCTCACACCCACATTCCCCTGCTCAGACTGTACAGCCCAGGTCACAGATAAGATCCACTGATGATTTGTTCACCTTAGCCAAAAAACCTGAGTCTCAGATTCATCAGTTCTGGCGGAAATAGCTCATAGTCTTTGTCTGAGTGGACAAAAAAGCCTAAATTATGAAAAATCTGGTGTGTCTCTTCACATAACCCACTGACTGAGTTCATGGATTTTCTTGTTGGAGTGTAATCAAGCTCCGGGTGTTCAGGCTGACAGGCGGCAGCAGCAGCAGCAGTGTGCTGGTCAATACATTTCTACAACTCATGACTCAATTAATCCACCCTGCAGGCCACAAGGCCGTGCAGGAACTTGTCGTTTTGTGTGACAGATACACAGGAAGTACCCACTAAGCGAGTCAGTCATCAGACTTGCCATCCCTGTTCACTCCCCACTTTGACTAATCAGCGCTCCTCGGGCGGGGCCGCCGCCGGCAGCACACGACCAATCCCAGCATCCTGACCTACATCTACCGTAACTGATGTTTCACTGCTTCTGTTTAAAGCTCATCAGGAAGGAAGACCAGCCTGTTTTTGTTTTCTCTGCCCAGAAATGTAAAATTACAGTATCTGAGAAGTTTCGAGCGCCAGGAAACTGACTCAACGCATGAATGACGGTGTGATGTTTCAGTAAGGTAGTAAGAAGGCCATAAAAAGTTACGTCTTTGTTCCTCAACGGCAGCTGTTGGCTCGGTTGCATAATAGGATGTGTAATGTCAGCTCTGGCCACCTCACAAAATGCTTCCCGTCATCAGATTCCTCTGTTCCCATGATGCACCTTGCACAGCCCTGTATTTAACAAAAGAAGAAGAGCGTCACGGCCCGGCGGTGACAAAGCAGGGAATGTCAAACGAGTGAATTCCCCTCTCTGTCTGTGGCAGCGGCTCCGCTCTCTTCCCTGATAAAGGCGTTATGTGCTGAAATGCTGCTTCTTTTCACTACATCACACATGAGCCTGCTGAAGAGTGTGTCACGTTTTGTTTTCTCCATATTCAGTAAACTGTCTGGCCGCGTCATGTGATGTTTTCCGTCCTGCAGCCTGTCATTGAGCCTCTGATTAAGCTCACATGCAGTTATTATCATGAAAGTACACAGTGCTTGTAATAGCAGTGCAATCATCTGCACGTCACCGGTTCAGGTCCTCTGAGAAAGTTGAGGAAAGGTTGAGCGCTGCAGCAACACTTTCTCTTCCCTCAAATGCTGAAAACTCTCAAACTGAAGATATTTATTTTCTATCTGATTGTGAAAGAGCCTTTAGGAAACCCCCAAACGCTCCGATGAAGCTGCTCTTTGGCCTGCAAAAGAGTGTATTTTCATAAAAGCAATGGTTCAAAATTCACTTTCTTGTCAAGATTTACATGAGAAGATTAAGACCACTGCCGTGTCTGCACACTGAATGTGAAGCTGCAGCCAGGAGCTGGTTAGCTTAGCTTAGCATAAAACAGGACCCAAAGGTAAACAATCCACCTACCAGCGCCTGTAAAGCTGTTAAGGAAGTCACTGCTGGTCAAATAATATTGTAAAAACATGTTGTTTTTGCACTTTTTTACTGATTAAACAAGCAAATGCAGAATGAGCTTTAGCAGGCAGATTTTGTTAGCTTTAGCCAGAACCGTTCCCCATATCCGGCCTTTATGCTAAGCTAAGCTAAGCTAACTGGCTGCTTCATATTCAATGGACAGATATGAGAGACGTATCAAACCTCTCATCTCAGCAAAAGAGTGAGTAACTGTATTAAGAATAAGTCAAACTACTCCTTGAAAGAAAGGCCAGAAAAAGTGAACTGTGTCTCAGATGCCACGTCTGTCGAAGATGCTTCAGGGAAATGAGCAACTTTGTGTCTGTGCCTCAGCGGCAGACAGCTCAGTATCCATTTCTCAGTCACTGAGTCATGTGTCCGGGCGGCTGCTGTTCTCTGTGACATAGTAAGAAAATTGAAAGATATTTTGGTGTCGAGTGCTCTTTGGCTCTGATAATCCTGCGTCCGCTCGCTGGCGTGTTGAACACAGCCGGGCCATAAATCCCAACAGGCGCTCCCCAGCGAACCAATCATCCCGCTCTGGTCACGCTGTCAGGGCCCTGTCTTGTTTGTCCTGATTGATGGGGTCACGGGCCGACACCCCGGATGAGAGGGCCCAGGAGCATCCAGCCGTCCACTCGTCCCATCGCTGGGAGTTTTACGCGTGTGCTCCCAGCTCAGCCAGGGGCTGCGATCAGTGGAGCCCAGCTTCGATAAATTCAGGAATCGTCCGCTGCAGATGTAGATCGCCTTGTCTTGAATCAGCATTTATTCCACACGGCTATGGACTAACAGTAGCATTCATAAGTTGGAAATCATTCAGAAATATGAATGTTTTTTATTTATCATGGAAGCAAACAGATCAGATCTGATCATTTAAGCTTGATTAATTAAAGATGAGCTTCTCATTAAGACACTAATGTAATGGCTGCTGTAAACGGGGCTGTAAATCAGTCATTTCTAGCAGTAACATTGGTGATATCTTGGCTTCACTGTACACAGTGTAGAAATCAATGTAATTACACTTTGATGAGTAAAATGATCTATTTTTTAATCAAAAAACCTGAAAATGCATTCACGATTACCCGTGTTTGAATGTGTTTCTGTTGTTGCTTTCGCTCCAGTCGTCCCAGTTGGGACTCAAACCTGTGAGTCAGCACCGACAAGCTCTCTTCTCTACCCACTTCTCTCCTCATCCCGCCTCCCTTCTCCCTTTTCTCTGGCTGTAAGCCGATCCCGCGTGAACACGGTCAGGGTTTGATCGAGCACGTTTCATAATTAACTGAAACACCTAGTTATCTGCCGCTAATGAGGAGCTTTCAGTCAGAGGGAAATCATCTCCTCTTTCCAGCCTGGAGCTCCAGGCTTGATGTACGATATGTCCGAAGATACCGACCTGTGTCTAATGACCCTTACATAACTCGACTCCACGTCTCGTGGAGGGAGTATTGTCTCCAGGGTGGTGTACTGAGGCCCTTGTTGGAGAACTGGTGCCAGTGTTTACCCAAGCAAAGTCAGTGGGACAGCTTGCAGAGATTGATGCTTTAGAGAGTTGCTTTACTGCACATGCTGGTGAAAACAGCAGCTTTTTCACTGTGTTCATAAGCTAATTTAACTTTTAGCCATGCTAGTGATGAGGCTCTATGGATGGCAATGGTCCAGACTAAGATATCTCAATGGACTGGATACTGTTGGATGGATGCAGAGCTAATGACATTCCCATGAGCCTCAGCTTTTTAGTGCTAATTAGCAAATGTTAGCATATTAACACGTTAAACCAAGATGGTGAACACGGTTAATGTTATGCATGCTAAGCATCAGTGAGGTGATGCTAACATGCTGATGTTAGCAGTTAGCTCAAATCACCTCAGTGCCAAAATCCGGCCTCACAGAGCTGCTAGCATGGCTGTAGATTCTCAGCTTTCTTAGAAAATAAAACCACCTTGAAGCAGTCATGATAATATAATAGTATTCAAAGAGTAAAACCGAGGCACACGACACAAGTTTTCCTGTTCTCTTCGGATGTTGGTGAACTGCATCTCCTCTGTGTTTTGCAGTACAACTTTCTTTGGTCCAGTACCAGTTTCAGTGCCAGTGATTGAGAAAGCAGATCCCAGCTCTATATGTCTGAAGAGAGACAGTTGAACCTCAGCAGAACTCAGAACTCATCCTTTCTTGGTCTGGAAACATTTTCATGCTTAAGTTGCAGTTTCTCGTCCCTGAACAGTTTCTCCTTTTATTTGTTTCAGGAAGGTGAAAGCTAATTCTTCCTCATCATGTACGTTGCATCTGTTTTTTTTTTGCAGAAGTCACTGTTTGAAAAGTCAAATGTGAGCAATTACCAGGCTCTTATCTGAACTGCTCCCAAATGCCAGGGCCCTGATGCAAATTCTTGCATAGCTTATTTTCTCAGGCTCTTGCTCCAAATTTAGAAACGTGTACCGAAATCAGCTCCAAGCCTTCGGTTATAGGCTATTAAAACAGTTTCAAGGCCAATTGTGCAATGAATTTTAACGAGTTTATTGGGGTTTGGATAAGTTTGACTGCTTTGCTTCACGCTGTAGTCTCATAACTGACAGTTCACCCTGCACACACTGGGGTTAAATGTTATATTTGCATCTTGGTGGCAGATTTCAGACCCCAGATGGGAGTTTTTTTTGGATTCCACATTCACCATGGGATTTGGGGTCAAGGTGCATTTCCTGTGGAGCAAAGAGTGCAGAGCGAAAACCTGCTCAATGCTCGACCGCGTCTGGATCCACTACACACTTATGGTCACATGTCTTCAATAGCATACGACCCAGAGGGGGTTTATAGGCCGTCTGTCCGCATGTTTCCAAGGAATTTTCCTGCACCACATGGGAAGGATGTAGCCGGGTCTTTCCTTCACTAATGCTATTAATCAAACCACATGCATTCTCAAGTGCATGTGCTTGCTGCGAAGCCTCTCTTTGAAGCCAAGGGGGGCTCATAGTGCACTGTACTCCGAGGGTCTATGAACATGTGAGTGTATTAGCTGTAAGCCTGCTCACAGGAGCAGCTGCAGTGCGCCTCATATAAGTGAAAGCAGCTTTGAGTAAACAGATACTGTGGTAAAAGCAGTCAGCGGGCACACCTTTCCATTCAGTAGCTGTGTGGGTGGAGCTCTGGGGGGGGGTGAGAGGAGGGAGGGAGGGGGGAGAGAGGAGGCAGTGAGTGGAAGAAGAGGCTCAGACAGAGGAGCTTTCAGGTCTCTGCACAAAGAGAGCGTGTTCAGGAGGCCATCCTTTGTCACATTGTCAACCTGGAGTCAATAATTTATCATCACTGGCCAGGATGGTGTGTGAGCTATCGAATGACTCTGCTCTTTAGCTGCCTCAGGGTGTTTCCCTCCTGCAGCATGCTTGGTCTGTCATTGTATTCGGCACGTCACTTAAAAATGTAATAAATTACTCCTCGATATTAAAGTAATAACATTGCTGGATTGTCAAGTGGCAGCCTGTTGCAGTAGCTCCAGTCAAGGTCTCGAGTTTTTGGTTATTTTTGGAGTGGTTGTGGTTTTTCTCTTTGTGAAACTTTACATTCAGTAGAGCGTTACAAGCTGTTTTATTGTACTTATTTTTTTAGTCTAGTACAGTAGTTTCCATGCACATGAATATATATTTTTAAAGTGTTTGTTTTACATACGTCACGTCAGCTTAGTGTAAGTTTTGTGTGTTTTGTGATACGTGAGTTGCTGCTGCAAGACAACAGTTTCCCTGAGGGGATCAATAAAGTGTCTCCATCCATCCATCCATCCATCCATCCATCCATCCATCCATCCATCCATCCATCACTCAACAGCTAAGTAATTTTGGGAAATATGCTCACTGGCTTTCTGGTGGAGAGTTAAATGAGACCACTGATACGTCATATCTGTTAAATGTAAGGTTACAGCTGCTTAGCTTAGCTTAGCTTGGCTTAGCAGAAAGGCTGGAAACTGAGGGAAACCTAGCAGTTGCCAGACAACCGGCGTAGTCTTCAGGAAGTGACAGCTCGTGGTCTGACTCATAACCACGCATGAAACAGCAAATTGCCATTTTTACACTTTTAAAATGGGTTAAATCAAAAAAGATGTAGCGTCTTAATTAGTTAGCTTTAGAGGTGTTTGTATGCAGATTTGTTACTTCTGGACAGAGCTAAGCTAAGCTAACTGGCTGCTGGTTGTTACCTTAGAGTCAACGGACAGATCCCAGGGTGGTGTTGCTTTTCTTACCTCAGCAGGAAACGTAAATCAGCTCATTTCCCTTAAACATCAAACTTTTCCTGAAACACTGGAGGCAACAAAAGTTTTAAGAAGCAGACTGTCTCCTGTTTGGTGGCGTTTGCTGTCCGTCAATAGCTGGCTTAATGTTAATGTTAGCTCCTGTGACTGTGTGTCCTGACCTCACACTGACGCTGCAGAGCTCACACACCTCTAACTACGACTACCAGGATGTTCCTGAAAGCAAGCTCTGAACACGCAGCATGTAAATATGATAGCTGTTGTACTGGAAGGTGCAGTTTCTCCTCTTTTGGTTCAACCAGCGTATGTTCAGCAGTGTGTTTCTGAATGCGCTCCTAATGATTGTTTCTGTGTCTGTTCAGCCACGGTGGCCGTCACCGCTCACACTAACTACCCAGCTCTTCATCTGCTGTTTATCCAAAATCAGCCACTGCCGCTTCTGTCGGAAACTTATCAACGCATCACTTCCCATGCGGCGCAAAAGTTTTGTCCCCGGAAGAGTGAAGCTGTCTCTGGGAGTGCAGAACTGAAAGAGCCTCAGTGTCGATCAGCGGTGGAAAGTGAAAAACATAAAATAGAAGTGCTAATAAAGTGTCTTCTTGCTCTTTGTCTCCACCGTCGATCTGCACACTGTGACTGAGCGGCTGGGCTGCGATTGTCGTTGAAGGAAAATGTTTTTTCTTGCTTTAGCTTTAGCTTTAGCAAACCTCCCTCCAGCCTGATCAGCCAGCCTGTCTTCCACTGCACAGAGGGTGCTGCGTCACTATTGTTTGCTCTGTGAGTAATAAATAGGCAGTTGCAGCATTTGAAGAAGGAAGACAGGATGTTTTGTAGGCTTTTATTTACACTGGAGGCAATTAAATGTAATTCAGAGGGAGCTGAATTCAATGCGGTGAATCAGCCTCCCTTGGTGGCAAATGTTACAGGCGAGAAGTGAGTAATAAGCGCAGCCGTTAAAGCAGCGGTGAATGGAAAGGAGATAAAACCAGAGTTCCCGTGGACCTCGAATGAGAATGATGTTGGAAATAAATCAGTCCATCTGTTTGTGAGTGCTTGGGAAGAGAGTGTTCTGATGAAATCTGAGGCCAGAGGCTGTTCGTTCTGCTGCGCTCGTCCACTTCTCTAAAGTGGGACAAGTATCGAGCGTCTGAATTTCAATCAGCGGCTGCTATTGATCGCCTGGCCCGCTGGCGCTCGTGGTCAGTTAAAGTTGACTCCCCGCAGGCGAGTTGCATTACGCGCTGATGACTCTGTGCTGTTTGCGATACACTCCGCGCAGTTAAACTCTGCAGCAGCAGCAGCAACAAACACTGACCGTCATTTCTTTTCCCCTGTGCTACTTTCCCGCCTTCGTTTACCGCTGCAGGATGAGCCCGCACGCTCCCGACGTCACAGTAAACAACAGCAGCCACTGTGAAGTGCTCACGGCGGATCTCATTACAAGTTGTAATGGACACCTCCCCTCGACAGCCCCGCCCCTGGTAACCCAGCACAAGGGGAGAGCCGGCCTGCTACTTGTCAGTGTGAAGCTGAGAGCCCTTGGCAGAGCGGCGGGGCAGCAGAGTGGTTTGAGCCGTGTGAAGTGCTGGCAGGTGCTGTCGCCGGTGGATGGATACAGGCAGGCACACAGGCAGACAGACGGAAGGACGGACAGGGAGGGCGAAACAGCAGCACTGCCAGCCAAAGCAGCTGATTGTGCAGTTCACTCGTAGCTGTGGTCGCTCAGAAAACATTGAAATTCAGAGGCTGCGATGTGAACTGTTCCCATCGTCGTCCGCTCGCGTTTCTCTCTGACTTCGCCACGAACTGTTTCCTCCTCTCGCCCGTCGTAATTACAACCTCCGTGACCTTCCCCTGCTCCAGCTCAGAGAAGAATCGCAGATGCCCACAAGATTTTTCTTTGTCCAGTAGAAAGTACAGTTCCCCTTTCAGAGCCTAATGTTATGTTACTGCTGTCAGTCAGAGTCTATTCTGGGTCAGGTCTCCTGTGAGGCTGTTACTGTGCACCTTTGATACCCCGCAGCACCGTCTGTACAGTCTGTTGGCAACAATAAATAACAGCATATTCCACCCCAAAACAGAAAACCAGTCAAATCTCATGCTTTTTTTGATTCATCACCACAAGGGGAACATAAGTCGAGACCGATCAGTCAATCATCTGCTGATCTGTGTCAGATTGATCCTCCTGAGTTTCATCTCAGTGTTAATGTAGTTTCTAAATGGCACTTTAAAGTCGCCTCACTCATTAAATGGCCTTTGCTGCGTGAAGCTGAGCCACTGCTAGTTTTCCCTGCAGATTAATAAGTCGTACAGATGTTAAAATTTCTTCTAGCGTTAGTGGAGACGATGTTACTTCAGGTGAGACTGGCTGCCTCCACTGTCCCACCCTGCAGCACTCACAGAAAGACACGATCGTCCTAAAAGTAACAGCACTTTAAATATATCAAGACTCTTTATGAGTTTGAGTTAAAAATGAAGTAAGAAAATAAATTCTTTTTGTCAGATTGATCGAGACGTCTTGTCTTAATAGGTCCAGCCGGTCAAATGACGCCCAATTCCTAATCCCTCCTACCGAGCTCTGATTGGTCGTCTGTTTGTCCAGTTCAGAGGACTTTAACAGGATAGTTTTCACATGATCAGAAACCAGAGTTTAATCCTGCGTGTGAATGTATATACAAGACATGTGGTGACTTTACGTCCTCAAAGTGTATTTTTGACATCCTCACGTCCACTGGGTTTTTCTCTATCAGGAAGCAGGAATTTCCATGATGTGTTTATAAAAAAGGCTAAAATGTGTTATTTATGATTAAACAGCCTGTTTGCCTGGTTGTTACATAAATGCATTACTCTGAATGGATGTTTCGTATCAAGGCCAGAGGAAGTCGCCAGCGGAGCTCAGCTGAACAGGTGACAGTCACTCACGATCAAGGTTTCAGTTTGCTTCACCTGGACTTCTGTTGACGCGTGCGGCTCCTGAAACCAGCTTTCATGTCGGCTCTGTTTGCTGAACTGAAAATGTTCCGGCTTCTGTCTTCGACTCACATGTGGAACTGATGATCAGGAAGCTTAATTTTGTGTGTTTGGTTTTTAGAAGGATCCCACGTATAAACAACGCTGAGGCCAAAGCAACAAAAGCAGCCCCCGTCCCTCACTCTGCACTGCCCCCCCCCCCCC
>JBBMOE010000058.1:2728175-2754644 GCA_037975065.1 Chaetodon trifasciatus
ATGAGTTTGAGTTAAAAATGAAGTAAGAAAGTAAATTCTTTTTGTCAGATTGATCGAGACGTCTTGTCTTAATAGGTCCAGCCGGTCAAATGACGCCCAATTCCTAATCCCTCCTACCGAGCTCTGATTGGTCGTCTGTTTGTCCAGTTCAGAGGACTTTAACAGGATAGTTTTCACATGATCAGAAACCAGAGTTTAATCCTGCGTGTGAATGTATATACAAGACATGTGGTGACTTTACGTCCTCAAAGTGTATTTTTGACATCCTCACGTCCACTGGGTTTTTCTCTATCAGGAAGCAGGAATTTCTAACACCATGATGTGTTTATAAAAAAGGCTAAAATGTGTTATTTATGATTAAACAGCCTGTTTGCCTGGTTGTTACATAAATGCATTACTCTGAATGGATGTTTCGTATCAAGGCCAGAGGAAGTCAAGTCACCAGCGGAGCTCAGCTGAACAGGTGACAGTCACTCACGATCAAGGTTTCAGTTTGCTTCACCTGGGCTTCTGTTGACGCGTGCGGCTCCTGAAACCAGCTTTCATGTCGGCTCTGTTTGCTGAACTGAAAATGTTCCCGCTTCTGTCTTCGACTCACATGTGGAACTGATGATCAGGAAGCTTAATTTTGTGTGTTTGGTTTTTAGAAGGATCCCACGTATAAACAACGCTGAGGCCAAAGCAACAAAAGCAGCCCCCGTCCCTCACTCTGCACTGCCCCCCCCCCCCCACACACACACACATATTCTGCATATCAGATCTAGTTTGACAATACGTGCTGAAGTGAAGAATTGAATGTCAGCAAGTTAATTCTTGACCTTTGAAAGTTTAGAAACAACTTCACCATAAGGTCCATTTAGCTGCTGTTCTGGAGCTCTCGCTCATATCATATGATCTTTATCAGTAGATGGAGTTTGCCCCGTTGTCAAGGAATAGTAAGTCAGAGTTTCTAAGCGCTTCTCGTCCGTAGTGGCTTTAAATCTGAGACAGCTGTGTCTGCTGATGAAGCCCAAAGGACTCCAGAACAGCTGCTAAATAGACCTGATGGCGGTCACTTATTGTGGAATTGTTAAAGAACGTAAAACCTCTGAGGCCTGGTCCTGGTACAAGAAAATAATGGACAGTTGACGCTGTTGAACCTGCAGTTTAAAATATCTCATGCGCAGATAAAGAATATGTCCTGGTTTACAATTTTAATGAATGTTGGCCAGTCAGAGCGTAACACATATGAGCCATGATGCAGAAAGTGTTTTAAACTTTGTCCTCCTCTGGAGTGGGAGACATCTGGTTTGGAGGAGCCCATAAGGACAATACGTACAATGGCCTTAACAGGACACGTACAGTACAGTCTATGTGTTGATGTGTTGAAAGCATCCTTTGTTCGAGTGCACTGTAACTCCTCCCAGCTCAGCACTTCTCTGAGTCAGGTGACGGTCAGCAGAGAAAAACGCTGCTCCGGCACAAAGCGGCGCGGCGTCCGAGCCGCACGCTTCCCATCACACGACCACTGCGGGCAAACCGAGCTCCAGCTGACTCATGACTTACTGTGTTATGACTCGGTTGAGGCGGGCCACTGTACTTCCCATCACACTGTTTAGATTGGCGTCCGTGTGTTGTCAGAGAGCACAACAGCTCGGGCATGACTCAGGAAATGCGATTGTGCTGAGTCGCTGTGGTAATAACTTTGTGCAGTGGAAACATGCAAATCCCTCAGTCCATTTTAAATAAAGTTCTGTTGAAACTGATTAATACTTTGAGCTTACAGCGTGGGACATCTCATAAACTAATCAACATACTTTCCTTTACTTTAATTATGTAAAATACAAGTACAGTCTGCCAACAGTGGACACCAGGTTGGCCCATAAAACCGAGCTGTAGCTTCAGTTTGGACACATGCGGTACAGAGAGCAGGCGTCTCTGCGGGCTGGTCTCTGCGCAGTGAGACACTCCTGCTTACAGCCGGTGAAGCGGGGAGATACATGCTCACACTGGGCTTTTGAGTGACTTGCTGCTCGGCATGGCCTCTTTGATGCCTGCGGTCCATTTGAATAGCATCCGCACATGGATTTGCATCCAATTTGTGTGCTGTGAGATCACCAGAAATGCTGCATCCTATCAGCTTTTGTCAAGCCCAGTTAGACATTTGTCATGGACATATTTGGTTTTGTTCACACCAAAGAGTGAAGCGTAATGGAAGAGATGCAACATCGGTGAGGCTTGAAGATCCTTGGCAGTTTGAAAAAAAGAGAAGGGTTTCAAAGTTTTTTGTTTTTTATGAATGGGTGACGACTATCAAAGTACTTTGTTTTCAGTGTTGAAAGAACTACTCTGAAGTAAAGCTGCAATACCACAAATTCAAATACTGAAGTATCATCAAAATGTACTTCAAGTATCAAAAGTAAAAATACTCATTATGCACAATTGTTCCCTATTAGAGTGTTCTGTTATATGTATAGTTGGATTATTTTTATTATTAAAATGTAAGCAGCATGTTAATTTAGCTGGTTGAGGGGAGCTAATTTTTACTGCTTTATATGCTGTTGGGTGGCTAAATCTATAATGATAATAAGCTAAATAAGTATATATTATAAGATGGTTGTTCCTAAATAAGCAGTGACACTAGTAGTTACAACTGTCTTATGTTTGTACAGTAAAAAGCATAATATTTATATAAAAGTACAAGTTTAAGTGAATGTATTTAATTAGCTCCTTATGGCTGTTTTTTTATTAAAACATACCACCAAAAAAACCCAAATTTGATGGGTACCTGATCCAGGAGCAGTGATTCAAACTGTCCCTCGCTGAGTTTGAGGTGCAGGTGAGCAGCAGAGGAAATGACACGGCCATCCCTCGCCATCGCAGACGTTTTTGTGTTGCGAACGTGCATGTGTAAGCTGACATGTTGGGTCCCAGCGAGCGCTCGGGGAGCCGCGGACGTGGGTTTTAAGAGCCTCGCCGCCGCCGGGCTGTTTGTTTGCGGGTCTCCAGGCTTTTGTGGTTGTCATAGCAACCGGCCCAGTGTTAGGTGCTCTGCGGCATTTTCACAGACGAGCCGCTCTTTGTTAAATGAGCTGAGCCGAGGAAAGAGCTGCTACCGCTGACTCCACGTTGTAGCACACACACATGAATATGCATCAGGGCGGCTCTGGGCCACAAGAGAGTAAATATCAGGGGACTGGTCACAATGGCTGCCGTTCTTTGTCAGGCTGAACTTTTTGGCCGGGGCACTGCTCCATCAGCACGCGCTTGAACCGAGCAGAGTGTGTGCATGCATGTGCGCAAGTGTCCCAGTGTATTTGCTTGCATCTGCAGCCTGTGTCTGCACGTGCACACGCTGTCTGCCGTGTTTCTGTATTAGCATATTTTTTTGTACTCTGTGTTCACGCTCTGGGGTGCATTTGCTTGCACGCACTGGCACTCGTGCACACGCGTGTGCTGAAGCAGCAGCCAAGGCGATAGATAAGTGTAATGGGATGACTGTGCTGAGTCGGCAGTTTGCAGAAACTGCCTGTTTGAGTGCCTGCTTGGACGGATGCTGCACCTGAGAGACTGTGTCGCACTCCATCATGGCTGCAGGCCGGAGCCGGAGGAAGGAGAGCTTCCTTCTCTAGTGGGCAGGAGAGCTGCTGTGGGACACTCTGTGTGTGTGTGTGTGTGTGTGTGTGTGTGTGTGTGTGTGTGTGTGTGTGGTCTGAACTGAGATTAGGACAAACAATGCAAGAACAAAGAAAGAGAAGCAATGTTAACAGCTTCATCAGCCCACCTCATTGTTATTGCTGCTTCATGACTGAATTAAATGGAAATTGTACTTCTTCTGTCTAATTTTATGCACATTAAATTCTAAATCAATGCAACATGTTTGATATCTTTCATTTAAAATAAAGTTTGATGGCTTTGAACAGTTCATGAGATTGTAAATTACTAAATAATGAAGCATCTTTTGACACAGTATAGAGGATAAAACTATGAACATCACCTTGAAACAGGACTGGGTGTCAAACCTCAATAGTTTTTGTTCACAGCAGAGACTTTGAAATGTGGACAAACAAGACATTTGTAGATACCACCATGTGCTCTGGAGAACAGTGATGAACATTTTTGACTATTTTGCCGTTTTCGAAAAGGAAAATCAACAGTTTGTTCAACTGTTTTGTTCCTAACTGAGTTCCTGGTCAGATGTTTTGGCTTGTTCACTTTTCTTTTGTTCACATATTTCCTGATTTAAATCAGAAAAATATTCTAGCTTTGGTCTATGTGTTTTTTTGGTATAGTTCCTTATTTATCGCTGATGTATTTAACAGTTTGACATATTTGTTGAATTGTGAAAAGGGTTAAAACATGGTTATATAAACCAAGTTATCAGAAAAGGATGTGCTTTGACATCAGTACCAAAACTCAAGTATCATATTGGCACCGATATCTGAAAAATTCAAACAGCCTGTCTTGGAAAGAATAAAAGATTTTCACACTTGGTCATCCAAATTTATGGTGGAAACTGGATAAAAAGATGTAAAAACTGAGAGCAAAAGAAAGAGAGAGAGACGTCCAGCTGTGCTGTTCTTGAAGGGAAAATGAGGGAAGCCAGAGAGCCGCAGTCCTGGAATTATACTGGCAAGTGTCAACTAACTCCACCAGCTGCAGTGGGAAAGAAAGAGTGGTCCACTCGGTTCATCTCGCCCTCCTCTGCACACACACACACACACACACACACACACACACACACACACACACACACACACACACACACACACACACACCCGCACACACACCACATCTGCCTGGCAGCCTCAGCTGAACCTCGTCTACTTCTTCTGGCGCCACAGACGTGTGTGTTTTGTGTGTGCGTGTGTGTGTGGGTAGTCAGGCTGTATCCTCCAGTGAGCTTTTAGAGGAAGGAGACAGGGAGGGATGAATGATGACCTTTGACCCTTTCTGCACTCTCCCCTTGTTAGTTGGCAGGTCCCCAGACTTCTGTCCTTCCTCTGGTACAGAGGGAGCATCTTCTGGGCTGTAACTGGGAGAGAGAGACAGATATTTCCCCTTCACCCCTCCAGCATGTCAGAAGAAAAGGTCATATCGTTCTGTCCATGACTCACTCTGCATGATAGACGGAGCAGTGGCGCTTATTATGCAGCGGTGTCGTCCTGTTCGTGCTCGAGGTGGAAATGTGTACATGTTTGGGCGCCTCTGTGGACGTTGGTCCGTCTCTTTCTGTTTGTTTGTCTGACTCAGGGTCAGAATCTGCGATGACTCGTGGCATTAAAGCCTCCTAGAATGCCAGTGAAATAAATATTGTGGTTTATTTCAGCTTGGGTGTTACTTTTGTGGTTCTGGTCATCTGTGGGTTTAAAGGCCCACGTGGAGATTTTTCACAGAGTTCATTGTTTTCGTCATTGTAGACACTTCTCAATCCTACTTTTGTCCGCTGCGAGCCATCGTAGGTGATTCGTAGGAGACTGTTTCCAGTGTTTTCTTGGAAAATGCAGCAGTTTCAGGTCAAAAACAGCTTGAAAAGGCAGAAAACATCGGTTTTTGAGCCCTGTTGTTGTGATGTATATTATGATTTAATTCAAATTCTCTAAGAAAATGAATTTGCTTCCTCACATACAGTAAAACAGTGTGTGCTGGAAACATGGTGATGTGGTGACTGCTCTATGTCATAACAGACAATAAGTTAATGCAGGGTTTTATAAAATAGTTCAAATGTCCAATTTATTACAAATTTTGGAGACATGTTGCAATAAATTAACTTCATGCTTCATGAAAATGGAGCTCTGTGCCAAGCTAAACATGGATTTTCTTTGCCTTCACGAGCACATCCACTGATTTCTCCGGCTTCATTTGAAAATAATTGATTTTGGTTGGAAAATTTGGAGTCGTGCTTTGTGTCATTAGACAAATTGAGAGTTTCTTTGCCAAGAAAAAGTGCACGGTACGTTATATCAGAGTTCAGTAACACTCTTGAAAACATCTGATCATGCTGGGAAAAACAGAAACTGCCTCAGAAGTGATTTCTTTTCGTCTGTCTGTCTGTCTGTCTGTCTGTCTGTCTGTCTGTCTGTCTGTCTTCTCATCTGTCTGACTCTCTGAACATATGCAGCAGTTGTTCTGCCCTCTCCCATCACTTTCCTCAGACTTTGCATCACATCTCTGCTCTCTTGCCTCCCACTCAACTGCTGAGATGGAATCTGTGTTTTGAGTCTCTCTTGTTTGCCAGATGCACGGAGCCACAGCACAGCGGTGTGCAGAGCATCCAGACAGCAGCTTGGCCCTGCATCCTGCACGCTGTGCCTCCGAAAACTGAAGGCAGCAGCAACCTCAATCCTCTTCTGTTCATGCTGCCAGACTTTCATTGTCAGGTCTTATTCACCTCTGAGTTCTGTTTTTTGGATGACAGTTAGTTTTTATTTTAGGATGTAACCAATATCTGATATGTATATCAGCTGACAGCGCTGTCAAAAATACTTCACACATGAGCTTTTCAAGTACTTTTCGAGCTTTTTTGGGAAGTTGTTCTTATTCTCTGTCCTGTTTTTGGCTCAGTCGAGCTGCAGTAGGTGTTGAAATTGCAACTTTATTGTCCTTATAAATTGCATGTAGGTTGCTGGAATACAAATGTGCCACATATGCATGAAGTGCAGCTTACTGACTGGAAACAGAAACTATGTTTTATTATTGAACTTGATCAGAACACATTCGATCAGGTCTAAATAATGGGATTTTTTTTTTCTTTGTGTCCAACTTCTAGGACATTGTCTTAAGCACCAAAAGTTATATGATAGAATTCTACTTGCTAAAGGCTTGATATAAATGACTGTGCCAGTGAGTGATATGACTTTATAAAAGTACCTATTATAGTAATATTACAATATTACAATATATGTTTGCAATAACAGTAAGAATATTGTGTTACATAGTGCTTCTGCGCCTCTTGTCTGAAGTTTAAGGCTTTAACACTTGATCCTCTTTGGATCCAACTCAGAGTATGACTTCACCTTCAGTGTGTGTTTCTGTGTGTAGCCGTGACATAAATATATTAAGCTAAATTACAGTCATCATTATGATATGACATTTTTTTTTATTTCATGAGGATTCATACCAGTTTTATGAACAATATGATATGTAGTGAACACTTGCAGGGCTTGTTTGCGGACTGCTGTTCAGGCCAAGCTTACTGCTAACATGCTAGCTAGGCGGGAACCTGCTAGCGCTAGTCAGTCACTCCGCAGATCTTCTTTCCGTTTTCTCTGTACTGTGCTGTTGGCATTTTGATCTCAGGGTAGTACGTTTGTTCCATAAAGAATGATTCAGAGGGGGGAGCGCTTTCAGAGCCAGTGAGCTAGCTAGACTGTTAGTTTGCAAGCTAGTTAGCGAGCTAGTTCGCATGCTGTTTGCTAATGCTTGATTTAGCTGATGATTTAGTTCACACTGTAGTCAAGACAGGTGTTTGCACCGTGTCCACCTGTCTTATAACAGTCTAAAGGTATCTTTTGTGAGGTTAATATTCCAGCAAATGGGGGTTAAATAAAATGTTATGTTTAAGCACAGCTAATAAGATACAATAGCATCCTCCATTTTAGGCTCTCTATTCCCTTAAAAGTCAGTATTGTAAAAATGGCTTCCTGTCAGTCAGTTGCGTAAATTTGTGTGTCAAAATCCACCAATTTCTTCATAATGTTTCACTTTTAAAACAGGACATGGCTAGAATGCAGCGATCCAAACCTCCAGAACAGTCTGGAAAGTCTGAGCAGCAGAAACAAATGAGAGAAGTTCTTCCCTTCCTTATCATTTAGCGCTGATCCACCCTTGAGCAAGGCATGGCTCATGCACAGCTGTCCCTTCCCACACAGCTGCCCCTCCTGGATGCCATTTTAAATCAGAACACGCTCTCCGTGAACCTGTCTGGTGAAACGCCATGCCCTAATCCATCACACATCAGGAAGTCATCTGGGAGTCTGGGAGGGAGGAAGGTGCAGTGGCTGTTAGCAGCTCTGTTTTCCTGGCACACGAAACTCTTTCCACCAGTAGTTTCTGGCCCCCAAGAGCCTCAGCGAGACAAAAGCAGCAGAGATAGACTTAACAGGAGAGAAACAACACTCTTACCCCCCATGGGCTGATTTCCCACAACTCATCCAGACTTTTATTCTCATTACGGCTCGAGCTGTGGGTGGCACTGCGGTTTTTACGTTGTGGACGTGAGTCTCAAGAGAAATGTTTTCCCCCCTTCAACCTTCACTCAGCGCTTTCCTCCAGCTTTGTTGAATATTCTGGAGGAGACACTGGAAAGATATTATTTCTAGGAGTTTTTCTTGCAATTTATCTGCCTGTTTCTGAGGTTTCATCGGGACATGAGAGGCCCTCTGGTACCCTGGGCTGGAGACTCAGGCTTAAGAAACTGGCCGCTGTGTTGAAAACCGCCTTCCTGTGTCAGACGCTCTGCCAGCAATGTCTGCCTTTCCTCTCTCCCCTCGACTTGTCCGCCTGCCTGTGTGTTCGGATATGGCAGCGGCTCGCACTCATGAGCTGGCTTGTTTCAGTAAAAGGATTGTACTAATATGGAACTGGCAGAGAGGCAGGAAATATTTTCCTAACTGAGGCTGATTAATGGAGTGGGAGGGAGGGGATGGCGGAGGAGGGGGGGAGGCTGGGAGCTGAGTGAGAGGTGGGGAAGGGGCAGGAGCGAGGAGAGGGAAAAACTGTATGTGACGGGTACCAGCAGGAGGAGGTAGAGAAAGGTAAAGCTTGTCTGAATTGTCTAAGATGGTTTATGTAATGAGGGTGTGCGTTATGTCAAAGTTTTCCACATCGGCTCAACAGCTGGAGATTGCTGATATATTGGCGCAGGTGTGTGCGTGCGGCGTCCCCCCGTAGAGTCAGCTGGGAGATGTGGGAGCGTTTATTTATTACAGTAATAAATAAACAAAATAAACATATAAAATGTCAAGAAAACATTATTAAACAGAAAAATGCAACCATACGCCTTCTGAATTCAGGATTTTTCACTGATTCACTGATTTCACTGAACCAACACTAACATTACCTTTAACTCGTAAAACACACTTCATTCAAGCTCGACAGAAACCAAATAAATCTCACCAAACCATCTTGGTTAGTCTTTCCATTGTTCCAACAATCACTAGCTCTGGTTTGGTGGGAATAAACCCTTTATTCACTGAGTTGGATGTGAAAATATTCTGTCTCTGAATGCTGTTTTTCCTTGTTTTTTTTTTTTTTTTTTAGATTTGATTGAGATTTGTTGCCTCTCTTTGGTGTTTTTGGCCTCTCTTTGCTTCTGGGTTAGCTGAACCAGAGTCCGTCGCTGAGCTCTCACTCCTTGTTTGGAAGCAAACCCTTAAATTATCAAAATAAAATGACAGAAACTGTCCAAAACTCAAAGTTCACGCTCAAGATGATGAATTTGTTCAGGTTTATTCTTATCTGTATACAAAAAAACTGTGTGAATTATGGTTCCACTCTCCATTTTAAAACACAAAAAATAATACACTGTCTTCATAGGCCTTTAACATGAAAGATCAAGATCGAAGGTTTATGCTTCAGGCCTATAAGGTGCTATAGATGAAATCCAAACAGCTTCTGAGCTTGAGTGTTTTATCTTCTTAGACATATGATGCTATCTTTGGCCAGGGCTCCTTTCAAAAAGAGATTTTGTTATCTCAGCAGGACTTACCTGGTTAAATAAAGGTTTAAATATAATGTTAACAATCCATCTCCATTACAACTGAGCGACTGCTGATGAAGATTGTGTATAAATCTGTGGAAAAAGCTAGAAAGAGGACCTTGAATTGGGATTGTTTTGACAGCTTCCAAAGCCAAGAACAATTTTTCATGCGTCATAGTTTTTAATGGGAGATATACTTAGATACACTTTTTCACTTTCTTGCCAACAGTCAGACAGAAATGGATACCACACTCATGTTTGTATGGTAAATATGAGCTAGAGCCCACAGCCGGTTAGCATAGCTTAGTGTAAAAATGGAAGCAGCTAGCCTGGCTCTGTCCAAAGTTAACAAAATCAAGCTATCAGCACCTCTGAACATCAGTAATGAACATGTTATGTCTTAATGGTTTTGTCCACGCAATAAACAAAGTATAAAAATATGGTTTAAGGGGGGCTTTATGCCAGATTACATGGTATGCTAACTGGTGTATTCAGCACACAAACACGAAAGTCGTACATCTTCTTACCTCACGCTTATCAAGTTGATAACTACTTCTTTAATTGCGCAAAAATGCCAAACAACCACCAGTTTCAACTTCTCCAGGGTGCTGCTTTTCAGTGTTTTGTGCAATTGTTAATTAAATATTTCTGGTTTTGGACTCGTCAAGCAAAACAAGCAATTTGAAGACATCACCGTGGGAATGGAACATTGCGATGGTCATTTTTAATTTTTTCCTGGCATTTTTATAAACCAAATGATTCATGTGTTTATATAAATGCAGTTAAACACAGTAGTGAGCTCTTGTGCTCTCGTAAAGACAGCCTGAGCAGAGAATCAGGGCTAACTGGCTTCAGGTAGTTTGCTTGCTGAGCTTTGCGTTCAGGGGTTGCCATGGGAAAAATGTTGCTGTAATGACGCTGACTGGCAGCTTTCCCTGAAATTGATGCGGAGCAGATTCCTCCCGCTCTCGACCCCTGTTGTTTTTGCAGCCCGCCTCAGTTCTGGGAGGCTGAGGCTGAGACAAGAGAGAGGAGGGGGCCCTCAAAATTTACGACCCTCCAGTTCCCCCCGCGGATACAGTCGGCCGCGCTTTCGCTTAGCTCCGTTTACACATGTTGTGCCGAAGCTGAAACAGACTGTGTTTAAGCCGCGGTAATGAGAGTGATTTTCACTGGCACGTTGTGGATGAACAAACTCTGTGACTGTGGAGCAGAAGACATGTTAACAGCTTACAGAGCTTCACAGCACATACTGTACTGACACAAATTGTACGAGGATGACATTATCACACAGAGAGTGCACAGGGATCACATGACACACTCCATACACAGTAAAGTACTGTACGCACCACCCTGTAAGCTGGAGGTAAACGTCGGTAAACTGATGTCAGATTGAGATATTCTCCATGCAGCACAGCTACCTTTACTTTATAGTACCTACCTTACCTTTACAGCTTTTACTCATGAGACCTGCCAGTTTGCAGCCACCTTGGAACAATTGTGCAGACAGAAACCTCATGCAGAAGAGACAGAGAGACCGATTTCTCCACCATCAGCAGCCTCGGTAAACTACAGATCAATGCAGCTTTTGAGACAACTGGAAAAACTCTCACTGGTGCTCTTACTAGGGACGTCCTGATCAAGCGGTTTCGGCTCAGATCCTGATCCTTAAATGTTAGGTATTTCCTAAACCAACTGTTCTGATACTTACTTAGATGCTGATTAAATATGTATCTGACACATTGAAATGACAGCTACAGCCGACTTAATCTGACAGGGATTGGCTCGGACATCTTTAGGTCTCACTGCTGATTTTGTGGATTTTCATCCCAGTCCTCAGATTTGGAACTTGTCAGAAGTCATTCTTTGAAGTTCAGGCAATTCTAAATGTACACAAGTCGATAAGTTTGGCTGGACAAAAGTAGTTTTGTTAGTAATTTACATTTCATATTAGAATAACTGTTTGGCTGCCTCAGTGGATGTACCTAACCGAAGTCTTTGGCAAATGTAGCTCTCTCGCGAAACCTTGCTGGCATTGTTTTAGTGTAAGCCTCCCAAAGTTTGTTTATATTCCTCATACTTTTTGTGCAAAGCACATCATTTAGAGATTTAGTGAGATTAGACTTTCATCCTAATGCCCTGTCGGACTGTCCTGCTCATGCAGTAATCTGCCGCTGTGAGCGGTGGACCGGTGACTCAGTGTCATGCCCTGCCAAGAGCCCCAGAACACCTGAAGGGCCTGGGAGTGTTGACCATAACACAGCCTGCGGGTCATGTGACCGCGCAGGTGGCTGCCAGCCTGGGCAGTGTGCTGCTGCCAAACTCCACAGTGACCCAGAGAGTTAGAGGAGCTGCAGGAGGGCCGGCTAATTCTTGTCAGGAGGAGGCCTGTCTCCCAGCCCGGAGCAGCCAAACTTACCCTCCTTCCAGCACATTTAACAAGCTAACATTCCTTCTGTGAACTTTCAGTCGTTTTCACAACTGTGCTCTTTGCACCGTGGAAGCCCAGATAATTTCACTACTACAGTAAGAAGAGGTCAAGGGCCGCCTTACTCCTTAAGATAGCACAATGTTATCAAACCAAACCTGGCCCTGACAGAATTCATGCAACGCAAACTGAACAGAAAAGAACAAGCATTTTGTTTTACTGTCTCTGTATTAACAACTTCTTATTCAGACTGATCTCAGTTTATTTATTTTCATGCTAATAAAATAAAGTAAGATAAGATAAGACTTTATTGATCCCATACCGGGGAAATTAAGTTGTTACAGCCAGCAAGTATTAAAAAAGTAAACACAACAAAAACAGTGGCAGAGAAGGGTCAAGATAAAAGAGTATACAGGATACAGAATAAAGAATCAACTATATACTGTATCTGTACATTATATACAGATTATAAAAATACCAATTGGCATGAAAATGCTACTGCCAGTATTCTGATGAGGAAACTACCAATGCCATATGTGGAAATTGCACTTGAGAAGTACTGTTGCATAAAAAGAACATTGAATTGCACGAGTCTGAAGAACAAGAACCCATAAACATCAGAAAGGAACAAATAGCACTGTTTTGATGGTACACCTGGTGACTCTGGGAAAAACACCTGACACATGATCACGTGGGAGAAGTTGAAACCATGATCTTTTCCGAACATAACCAAGTCGTTTTGTAGGTTATGCCTTCCATGAACTTTTTTTTATTTAGAAAGGTCAGAAATGCCAGAGATTGACAGGTGATATGTAGATGAGAATGGCCACTTCAGAGCAGGTTAAGTCTTTGAAAATGAATCATCCAACGCTGTTTTCAGTTTCATTCTCAAATTGTTAGAAATGTGTCTTTTCATTTTGTCACTTTAGTGCATGTTGATAAGTAAATGGCAGCGCTGTTTCTCTTATTGCATTTGAATAGTGTCCACTTAAGAGCAGATTCAGGTGAAATGTCAAACAGCTTTTCTATTTTCATTTTAATATTGTCACCGAACAAGCATATGAGAAAATGAGAATGCAAATTAGGTTATTGTGTTTTCATTTTAATTATGACCCAAATAACACATGCATAAATGGAAAATTGTAAGGCTATCATGGAATTACATTTTAATTTTCAAGTTTGCGTTATCATTTCAATAAAGTCCCCTACGGGCTTCCATATTCCACTCAAAGCCTTTTAACATTTTCAGCTGTCCGGTCCTGTTAAGGCTGCACTAAGCAGGAGTTTTAAGTAAAAATACACTCATTGTATCTACTGAAAACACGTCCCGCTCCCCTTCATACCTTCTACCTTATTTTAAATTATGGTATAAGAGGGTCTCTTTCATTTTGCTATGCTTTTGTTCAAGGCTTTGTGCAGTTTGCTGATGATATGGTAACAGGATATCAGTGTATTATAGGTCAACGTTTTCTGTTACCTCTTGCGGGCATTTGGGGTTGCAGAGTTTGCAAAAATTTTCCCTCATTTTTTAGGCTATTTCTGTTTAATTAAGTGGTGGGAAACTGAACGAAAAAGGGAAGGGAAAGAGGAAAGAATCTGACACATGTCAAAAATTACCTCATGCACTAAAAAACAACCCCAAAAATCACAACGCTGTGAGAACCTGATTCAGCAGAGCCAGAAACAGCCTTGTCTCAACACTTGATTAAATGATACAGTTTTCATGTTGGCTGCTGACGCCACAGCCCTGCCTCAACAGTTTAAAATCTTTGGCAAGCCGCTAAAGGGACTATTGATTAGGATTAATTGAAATATCTTAGTGCCTTTTGGAGCTTGTCTTAAATCATGACAAACTTTAGAGGAATACAGAATGTTTCAGAGGGCGTGTGCCTGCCAGTGGCACATAAATCCTCAGTGCTGGTCTTTTTCTGTCAGCTCTAACCTTGGAGATAAAACACCATGTAATCTGCCCTTTTCCCTCCACATCTTCTACAGTATCCTCAGTTTCCTTTGGCTTTTTCATTGGTTGGAGCTCCACCACATGCCAGCGCGCTCGTACACATCTGAAACCCGGCTCTTCCACACTCCAGTTTATTGATAGTCATGCAAACCTCATGCCACTCCATTTTAAGAGTGATCTCATTGCGGAAGTTCCACGAGTGCTCTGGACCAGCTCGCCAGTGACTTTTAAGTGGCTGTTGTTCCCCGGCAGAGGAAGGCAGGCCAGAGAAAGACAGTGCAGGCTTTCATAAATGCCTGGCTCTGCTCCTGCAGGTCCTCCTTCAGCTCTCTGGTGGAAACATGGTGCCTGGTGTTTCAGCCCTGGGTGTAATTAACCCGGGAACTCATAAAGAGGCGTTCACAGCAGGGTGCATGGCGGGCCCACTCCTCATGCCAGCTCCTGTTGGGCAGCTGAGATCCTGCTCCAGATGTTTTCCATTAGCATGTTTGCATGCCAGCAATGCCAGAGAATCCCAGGCCTGCTACACCTACTGTATACAGTACACAATGCTCCAGTGTGCTAAGCTTGTTAGGAAAGACTCCCATGAAAGGGCGGGAGTATGTGAATGAACCAACAGGAAACATATTTATCAGTAAATAGGCCTGGTTCAGTGTGCTGGTAGTGATTTAGTGTTTTGGTTATAGACATATGGTCAGTCAGTCGGTCCACCGGTTTGGTCCAGACACTGAAATATGTCATCAACAACTGGATGGATTTTTGGAAATTTGGTATTGATGTTCATGGTTCTCAGACAATGAATCCTGCTGACTTTGGTGATCCCTGTATTTGTCTTGTAGCACCACCATGAGTTTGACATTTGTAGTTTTGAGTTAGGTTGCAACGAAATCTCGATATTATCCCTCAACTAATGGCGTCCCCATCAGTCTCAACTGTGATTAGCAAATGTAAACATGCTAATCTAAGATGGTGAACATGGTCAACATTGTGCCTGAAAAACTTGATAAGGCTTGAACCTGCATCTTCACGTTGGACAAGAATCTCACTTCCTTGTACACCAACCTGCTACCCTAATGTTTACTGACCCAAACATAATTCTGCCTTTGATAAGGTCAGCCCTGCTGCGCTTAATGCATTGGAGTGCTGCCATTGTCAACAGATTGTAAGATATGGTGTGAAACTGATAACTCACTATCAACATGAAGAGACTCGGGTGGCCTCACAATCAAACTTGGCTGCTGCAACAGATGATATGACTTTTAAGTGCAGTGGCTGATGATTGTTGTTCTCCCTTTCTTCCATCTCTGTAGACATTTACAGCTTGGTGTAACTCTCACCTGAGGAAAGCAGGCACGCAGATTGAGAACATCGAGGAGGACTTCCGGGATGGACTGAAACTCATGCTGCTGCTGGAGGTCATCTCAGGTAAAGTCTTACTCAACAGGATTATCTGAATGAAAACAGTTTGCATGGACAGTACTGTCCCATGCTGAGTTTGGATTAGCCTTAAAGGAAATATGCTCGTTTGCTTTCTTGCTGAAGGTTAAAAGAAAAGATTGATACCACTCTCACATCTCAGTGAATCTGAATTTACATGTTTAGTTTTTTAATGTGATGCATTTCTAAGTGAAACAGAACATCTGGGCATCAACTTTCAAATTTGATTAGATTACTGAAAAACAGGTGTGACTCAATACACACATCGCCCACTGTGAAGTACCTACAGCTCGCCAGCTAACAGTCAAGTGTGGTTTTATGTATATTTGGCTTGAGTTAGCCATTTGAGTCACCCCAAATCACAAATCACATTAGATTCAAGAAATGTATGTACACTCTTCAAGATGAATCATCAGAGCTATTTTAAGTTGTTTCAGTGTGTCTTTGAATATGAAGCTACAGCCAGCAGCCAGTTAGCATAGCTTAGCACAAAGGCTTGAAACAGACGGACAAAACTGTCAGGCCACCAGCACATCTGAAGATCAGTAATTAACACATTATATCTTGAATGTAAGTGTTAAAAAGACAACTGATAGCCTGACCTATGGACAGAAACAGGATAGCTGTTTTCAGTCTTTATGCTAAGCTAAGCAAATCCTCTCATGGTTGTAGCTTTATTTTTTGATGGATGTGAAAATGGTATCAATCGACAAAGCATATTTCCCAAAATGCCTTAAAACAACAAGAAATACCATGTAATGTTGAAAAACTTATGCTCGTTTTGAGGAAAGCTGTACTCTAACATAACCTACAATCTAACTCATTTGGTCTTGGAGCCATTTTTTTCGTTTTGATGTATTATTCCAGAACAAAATCTTATTTATTTTAAAGATGAGCTCTTAGATAACCTGCCAGACATGCCAGTCGTCCTCCAATTGTCTGTCTTTTTGTGTTTTCCTGTCTAGGCGAACGCTTGGCCAAACCAGAGAGAGGCAAGATGAGAGTCCACAAGATCTCCAACGTTAACAAAGCACTCGACTTCATCGCCAGCAAAGGAGTGAAGCTGGTGTCGATCGGAGCAGAGGGTGAGTGATGTCACACCTGTCTTATAGTGACATTTCCATCAGGAGATGAAGGTCAGGGATTTTTCACAAAGTCACCTGACCTTCTCCAAGTTTCTTTACATCTCAGATGGCCAGCTATTGATTTTAGTGAGGCCATCAGCCACATCAGTCTCTACCCATCTGGTGTACATAGTTATGTATAGCATAGACTCTGGCCCTCTCTCCCTCTCTCGTTCCCATGGCAGTGACACTGGCTGCTGTGCAGTTTAATGAGATCCTTATTCCAGAGTGTTCCGGCCCGGTTGTGCTTTGCAGTGCATTTTCTGAGAGCAGATCTTAGGATCAGCAATCCCCTCAGGGGCTGAAGCTGCTCATTGTTCAGCACAAATAACTTGGGGATGTCCGTCCTCCTCCCATCGGAGAATAAACAACTCTTTAGCCGAGTAAACACTCCTATTTCCCTCTCACTCTCTCTCTCCGTCTTCCTCTTTCACAGCCACACACACCCCTTTGGCATTTTCTGGAATTGACAGAGTTTGCACATGTGTGTCGCAAACAGAAACTCCAAACTGTCCACTAAGTGATCTCTAAATATTTAAATGCTCTTACGGGGTCACTTCATACAATATACATGTTTTTCTACTTACCCCTTGTGGTATTTAGCCATGCAGATATTTTCTGTTTGAGTGCCAAGGTTTCGAGATATCCGTCTCTGAGATTTCTTCTGCAGCACAATGCAGCGGAACAGACATTTTATTGTGTTGCTCAAAGCACTGAAAGATGACATTTGAAAAACTCTGCAGGAATTTGTGTTACCAGAGACAACCTCCTGGTTTCTCTGGACAATTCAAACCTTTGCTGACAACAATCCCTGCTGGAACTACTTTCTTCTTCTCCTGAAGAGGAAGAAGTGATCTCTGTTTAGGCTTGTTTTGTTGGGATGATATCTTAAAGCTTCAGCACATGTAAGGGAGGAAAACATGTTTCTTTGGAATTTTTGTTGAACTGAGTCTTTGAATAACCTCTGACCCATCTAATGCTGCTGTTCAGAAGCTTTTTCTGTGTCTTTCGCTGTCAGACAAAATCATGCCAAAAGAAATCCTTGTAAGGAAAATGTTTTGGTAACAAACGCTGACCTGCAACTGAAAAAATACGTAATCCTTCACATATTTTTACCTCTGCGTGGATTTATGACTCTCCCTCTGCCTGCTCATGCAGCGTGTTTGAACACTCATGTTGCCTAATTCTCATTTTTGTCTATTATTAAGTTTTAAGCTTTTTAAAAAAAAGTCTGCCTTAAGTGTCTTTTGTTTCAACTAATTTCCAATACAAATCAATCAGTTTGAAGAATTTTCTAAAAGTGAACTTCAGTATCTTGGCAAGGATTGTATTTCTTTTTATGTAAACATACCAACAAATACCAAAAACATGTCATGTATGAAAAGTTGTCACTGATTCAAAACAGAATTTTTATATTTTTTCTAATCTAATCACAAAAAAATTAATTTTGCCAATTTAACTCTTAAAGGAAAAGCTTTTATTATGGTAGTTTACATTTGCATACAACATTTAACAAACTTGATTAGAAAGTTATCGTTTTAGTATCGTTACTGAAATTCAGGATTCAGGATTTGAAACAACACCCGGCTCTAATCTTGACAGAAGTCAAAGGAAGTCAACAGAGATGGCTCTTCAGGACTTCATCATTTGATCTATAAAATGTTTGAAAGTAATGAAAGATCCTCCCAGAGCCCAAGGAGATGTCTGTAATTAGTTTTTCTTTTTTTGTTTATTTATTTTATTGAAATTTCTTGAAAGTTTTCTGACACAGGATATAAATCCTCCACACCAGACTCTACAAGTCAAAACAAACAGCTCTTCTCTGACCTTCTTAACTTTTTCTATATGTTTTAATTTATAAGGACACCAGACCAAACTTGCAAATTCAAGGTTAGATCTCACCCAGGGTTTAAATAATTTCCTTACACAAATGAAAACTTCTAATGCATTATTATAATCTTTTCTGAAATATGGATGTGGAATTCAAGTAAACCGCTCACACTAATTGCTCATGTCATGGAGGTGTTCTTGTGTCAGTGTGTTTAGTAATTATTCTGAATATATTATGTTGCCTGCAAAAAGAGAAGCATCAGATTGTATCACACTTGGTGAATCATTAATGTGGACAACAAAGAGCAGAGGGCCCAGCACAGATCCCTGTGGAACTCCAGCAGCACAAAAACCACAAATATTTCAACTTCTATCTCAGTAGAAGGCAAAGAAAACCAGCAAACATTCACATCTGAGACTGTTTGATTTGATTTGAATTAATTAGATTTTAACTAAACATTTCAGCTCGACTTCATTTTTTTAGGATTATTCTTCTAGCTTCCTTCACTCTTTTTTAAGAAAACAAGACTCTTTGGCTCAAAAAAGGACAAAAATTACTTCATAAAATGGAGATTATTTTGCAGTGCACTGAGGCCAGTATAAAAGCTCCTAAGCCAGACCAGCATTCCAGACAGATTAGTTGCCTGGAATCCCCTCCTGGTGGATCGGCCCAGCAGCCAAGCTCCCTGCTAGCTGCGGCGGTGGGACGGGGCTAGTTGAAGGCTCAGGTTCATGCGAATCATCAGGGGGGTTTGTTGTGGGTGAGGGATGAAGGAGGGTGAAGGGGGGTTGTAGTTTGAAATGGATTTAACAGGATTTGTGTTCCTCCCCCAGGTTGATCAGTCATGTTCATTAGGACTAATCTCAGCATGTATCTGCATGTCAGCCCGAACCACCGAGCGCAACTTTTTCTGCCTCCTAATTCAATCTGAGCCGTCTTTCACAGCGCGTTACACGTACAGACGTCTGACTGACAACTCGCAGTCCAAGTTTGTCCATCACAGTTGAGCGGCTGTGGAGCTGCCGTGCCCCGTGCCTTATTGGATTAGAGGGAGAAACGAATGATTATTGAAGGCGGGCAAATAGAGCGACCTGGTAGAGGGGATTTTCATTATCGACAACACAGAGAGGACTGGATGGTGGCAGTTCATTCACAGCCTCCAAGTGCAGGCACACAGCTGATCGACAGCTTAACAGCCTCGGCCTCAAATGATTGAATCATCACACGTTTCATTCATAAGAGCTTAGCGCTCTCAGTTGTAGTTCCCCCTCACTGAACCTGAGCCTGTGTGGACAGTTGTGTGCTATATGATGTGTGTTTTGGTGTTGAATTGGCAGATTATCGGAGTGCCAAAAGGCCCGTGAAAGGTGCTCTTAAACACACCGTACAGTTTTAAAAACATGGCTGTAATTTTCAAAAACATGGTTAACGGACAAGTTTTCTTTCACATTTGCTTTCCAAAAGTTGTTTCATGCCCATATTTGTGTATTGGGGCATTATTTCTTTCTCCTGCACTCTTTGTTGTTGGCAGTTTGTAATAGTTAAAATCCAGAAATTTAAAGTTACTCTACCGTTCTACATCTCTGTGGATAAAAGTTTAGTCAGCAATGGTTTTCAGGTCAAGCGCCACCCAAACAGACATTAAAACTTGAATTTAGGAGAAAAGTTTTTTAGACATGGTGGGTTTCAAGAGCATTGAAATGAGTAACCTGGACATCGAACAAGACCAAGAGCTTACAGTTTTGCTAGCAATGCATTACATATCTGTACACACTATTATGTACTATCTATCTTTCTCTCCTCCTGATGTGTCGTCCTTCATCCTCCACCAGTGTAGAGATGCAGCATGCTCACAATGACAATGCTAACATGCTCGTGTCTAGCAAGTATAATGTTTACTCTGTTCAGCATCACACTTGACAAACTACAGCAGAGGCTAATGGGAATGTGATTAGTTTTGCATGTATTTGCACACAAACCAACCAGAATTTTGACCTGATGATGGTGCTGGATGAAAATTGAGGACATGAACTTGACTGTCTGTACAAAATATATTCATTAAATAGTTGAGATATTTCAGTTTGGACCAAAATATGCAGATCAAGATGCTGTCTCAGCCCGCATGGCCAAAAGCCTAAAATGTAAATGTTATTGCTTTGCCCTTCTTTCAGAGATCGTAGATGGCAACGCTAAGATGACCCTGGGAATGATCTGGACCATAATCCTCCGCTTCGCCATCCAAGACATTTCTGTGGAAGGTAGTGTGAGTGTGTGTGTTTGTGCGTGTTTGTGTGTGGGCACGTTTCCACACGCTTCTTATTCATTCACTTGATTGAAAAGAGCTCCCGCTCACTGTCTTCATTTGCAATTGAAAACACTTTTCATTGACAGTGTCTCCATGTGAAGACCTTTGTGACGCATCTCACAGACCTTAAGAAAACGACATGGCACCACATACAAACTTGAGCTCATGCATGTTCATTTGAATGTGAACGTTTCTCCGCTTTTTCCTCTGGAAGTAGAAATGTTTATGTTGTGCTCCTCTCCTTGGTTAACGTATATTGTATAATGTGCTTACAGTGTAATCCAATTTAAATGTCAGGAGTGATCATCCTTGATTTGTTAAGCTTTAGATTCCAATGTAGTGAGTTTTGAAGTATTTAACATTTACTGTTCGTGTACAAACCAATACCAGATACCGCTCTATGTCCCACACGAGAGCATGAAACATCCCAACAATCACACATGCTCCCCATTCAGTTCACCTCCACTTAATCCACCACTAAACAGGGATTAGCCGACAGTCGGTCAAAGTAAAAGCCTGAGAGTTTCTCCAACTTCACAATGATCCCTTCTCTCCAACCGCAGAGACATCTGCCAAAGAAGGCCTCCTGTTGTGGTGCCAGAGGAAGACTGCGCCCTACAAGAATGTCAATATCCAAAACTTTCACATCAGGTAAGGCTTTGGGGAGGAAGACATAATGAGCAACTGAAAAGGTTATTTTACACCACATGCCGAGATGCAGTTACAATTAACGAGGTGAGAGTGTGGAGCTGTACGCAAAGAGGTCAAATATCCGCGTCAAGCAGCGAAAATTAGACCAAAGAATGTGAAGAGCAGGGGTGCATCATCTCACCTGAAGTTTTATATGGTCTGAACTTCCTCACTTTGGATGGGAAGGCCACAATGAGCCAGCGGTTCAGAAACAAGCAAGGATATATGAATGCTTTGTCGTTATTATATTACTGCTGCATTATAATCCACTAACCCAATAATCACCGAATATTTTAAAGATTTTTTTTGGCATTTTTCACCTTTATTACACAGTGGATCAAACAGGAAACGGGGGCGTTAGCATCCAATCCTAGCATCCATGTTTCACCCCCCCGTGTCTGGTCCTGCTGCCACAAGTGGGTTTCGTTCGGCCTCAGTCGGCGTCACAGGAAGCCTCCATGCATGCTGAATTATTGAAAGAAGACCACTCCGATCCTCAGATGTGGATGAAAGCTGAGGCGAGAAGAAAGGTGGAGGGGAGGTCATTTGAGAGGAGGGTAAAGGGAGAGGCCTGATGATCCCGGGGCAGGCGCAGCGGCCAGGCCTTTGATGTGGTTCCTCTCTGACAGATGAGAGCAGTACATTTAGTCTTTTTCATCGAGCACTCAGGTGCTGCTGCTTCAGGTGTCAGAGCCGCCTTGCAAAAGCCTCTCTCTCTTTTTATGGCAAGTAATACATTTAAATAACCCATCCCACTAATTTGTTGCCATGTGAGCAGAGAGCTCCAGTAAATCCTCCAGAACGCCTCCAAATTGAGATTGAGATCGCACTGATGCCATCCCATCATGCTGCGTTTACAGACAGACTGCTTTCACCATCAAGGCCATTAATCAATGAACCGCAGAAGGCCGAACTAAGAATATGTCTTCCAGCTAAATAGACACATGATCGTTGATGTCAAGACGAAATTTGATTTAACACTAATGTTCTTGACCTTTTGTGGCAGATTTTGAATTTAGTAGCTTCCACATTTGAATATACATTTCAACATTTCCGAATCAAAATGAGGACTGACATTCAGAATTCTTGTTGTTGCTCTCTCATATGTCACATCTGGTTTGTCTTTTTTGAGGCGTAAGTAAAACTACAAACACAACTCCAGATGTCACTGCAGTGTATACTGTATATTTCCCTGCACATTGATTCACTCGGGTCTCGATCCTGCAGGTTTCTCTTCAAGCACTGTATCTATCTTTTTTATCCTTTGTTTCTGCAGAGGGAAATTAGTGCTTAAGCAAATTTTAAAGCTGCTACAATCAGTATTTTTATATTAATCACTATGTTTGATGTGAAAGGTGTTGCTGGTAGTGACGAACCCACAGAAAATTTGCAGCTCTTCTGAGCTTTTAAGCATCCTTTAACTCTTTGTTTTGGTTTGACAACATTAAATTTATATGTTTTGGTTGACTCTCTCCGCTCTCATCGTGTTTTCGGCCAAAGCCGGCTGCTGTTTTTAGCTCTGTACACTTCCTGCTCAGCATCAAACTGCAGACAGACACAGCTGGTTATAGGCCTGTGAACGAAGTGGAACATTTAGCAGCTAAAGTTGTCGATATTTTCCTCTGGGTTTGGTGGAGACCAAAACAGAGTTTAAAGGGGAGAGAATGTGGTCATGTGGACAGAAATATGGCTTCAAATTAATGCTAATGTTGCTCTGTGTCCGCTGCATGTGGAAATAGTCAGCTGTTTTTTGTTTTTTTTTATTGTATTCCCTTTTAAGGTGATGATATGTCAACATTGTGTTTACAGCTTTTGTGCTGCCCACAAGTGGCCTGAAAAAAATCACTTAATACATCTTTAATTTTTCTGGCAAAACACAGCTAAGTGTAGTATTAATGTCCAGAATTCACAGCGTAGATGTGTTGTAACTACATACAGCAAATGTCTAAATAAAGTATTGTGTTGGAGCTGAAGCATTCTGAAAGAATTGGACCACATCTGTAAGTCAGTAAGTCGCCCTGAGACCACGTGCCAAGAAAATTACTCTGGAAAATGAAAGTAAACCAGTCCCAAAGTAGTGTGTCTGTTCATTGTACAAAGTGGCCGAGCAAGAATGTCTTTGTCTCTGAACGTGTTCCAGAATCTGGACCTCAAAAGCCAAATGATAGCAATTTACAATTTTTTCATGGTCCTTGAAAATAATTTGAGGGGTCAGTTTTCTTTCTTCGAAGAGTAAAACACTGATTTCCTTTGACATCATAGACTGTAGATTGAGTTTCTTCCAAAACACTCACCAACATTGTCTTATTTAACGTTAGACCTGGATGTCAAATCTATGTATGTCCAATAACTGCATTTTTTTCTTAAAATGAAACAAAAAATGCACGAGGTGAGGAAAACTTGTCTCTTGTCAGAAAATAACTTGACTCAATTCAAGAACTTGACCTCATCATGACAAAGCATCTAAGGCATGTAATTTCTCCAGCTTCAGAGTCTGTGGCGCAACTTTAATTGGAGCCTTGGACTATGTGGTACATTAGATAACCTATCCTCCCTCATTTGTGCTGATAGCGGTCAGCTTCCCGCTGTCTTACAGTAACACACCGCGTGCTGCTGGGAGGATGTGGGTGTGTGACTTGAACCTAATTAGGGAGACAGATGGAGGGGAATGATCTCGATCAAAGATTAAAGTCAGATTCCTTTTTCCTCAGCTTGGTGTTTAACTGTTACCCTCATCGCAACTGTTTCCCCCTGTGTGTGTGTTTCAGCTGGAAAGATGGTTTGGGTTTCTGTGCACTCATTCATCGACACCGTCCAGAGCTCATTGACTATGGAAAACTGCGCAAGGTGAGTGAGCGTTGTGGCAAACACACAGAGAAACCACAATGAGTTCACCACATTTCAAATGTTTAAAAGTGAAACCAACACAGACACAAAGTGAAAGAGCTCCTCTGATCGAACCACAGGTGTCAAACTCATTCCACAAAGGGCCGAGTGGATGAAGGTTTTCTTTCCAACCAAGCAGCAGCACACCAGACTTGACTCATTTCATCAGCTGATCTCAGTCTTCAGACAGCTGATTGGTCAGACAGCGTGCTCTTGATTGGTTGGAGGAAAAACCTGCAGCCACACGGCCCTTTGTGGAATGAGCTCTCCTGTCTTAGATTATCCTGCTGAGACACAGTGAGCTTCACAGAGATGCATAATAATGTTATTATCTGACTGTGAAGTCTGTGCCACTGTACACTCAGAATCTGGTAGCAAAATCATTAATATGTTGGTTAAAACTGAGCATAAAGGAGCACAAGTGCTTCATTTTGTGAGATTTCTGTCATCTTTGCGACCTTTTGAAACAACAAAAAGTAGAAAAGAGTTGATTTGATTAATAAAATCAAAGCATTCATCTTGATAAATTTTAAAATATGAAAAGGAAAGAAAAATTATTTCTCATTCATCTGTATTTTCTATTTTTTCTAGTTGTACAGAGTGCCCATTTGTCAGTTTTTATTGAGTGTATGTGCTTTTATTATTGAGTTACTATCTCAATAAAATAATTCATCGTTTGTTTAAAATGAATAAATTGAGCCCATTCTGACATCCTCACACTTGATTTTTGTCTGACTAATAGTCCAAAACCCAAAGAGCTTCAGGTTACTCTCATAAAACAAAGAAAGGCAGCCCGTGGAAATGGACATTTTTTTTCATTTTCTCTAGAAAAACAATGACAAATCTAATGACTTATCAGTTAATCATTAATTGTTTCAGCTGCACTTAATTCATTGTTATGTAAGTAGCAAATATATTTGGCTGTAAAGGAGAGTCTTCGTTAATCAGAAGTATTTTGAAAAATGTATTTACAATAATTAGCTCTGATGCTTAAAATGTGTCATGAGTCTATGAGCCACAAAAAGCAGAAAAACAAGTTTATCTTTTCTAAATGACCACTTACAACTTCTGACTGAGATAACCTTTGAGAAATATGTGAAAGATAATTGATCGTCTTTGTTTTCATGCTGTATTTGCACATGTAATCCTCTTGTAGAGAGAGCGTGCTGCTGTAAAACGTTTGCTCTTTAGAACCAGGCTGCTTCAGTGACTTAAGTCTAAAGGTGTTGATGGTCTGCTGTTGACAGGACGACCCCATGACCAACCTGAACACGGCCTTCGACGTGGCGGAGAAGTACCTGGACATCCCCAAGATGTTGGACGCCGAAGGTGAGCAGGCCGGGAGAAAGAGTGTCAAACGATGATGAGGAGGAGAGACATTTTCCTGTGTTCAAAGACCAAAATATACTCTCTCAGACGTGCTGTTCAGAGGTCCAAAAGGTGATGAAAAGCTCCTTTCAGGACGTAGATGGAGCCTGCACCACCCATTTTTTTATAGCTTCCCGAAACCTACAATCTCTGAGCTGCGCCTGTTTTCCTGCAGCGATTAGCCAGGTGTGCATAGGTGTGAAAATGGGCAGAGCTTCACATTCCTACTTACATCACTCTGCGCGTTTACTGCTGAATCGCAACAATTGCCTCTGTTTTGGCAGAGTTATGAAAACAGACCCAAAAATTGACCTTGATGAAGTTCTGAATATTACGCATGATGCCAGATGACAGACGGACTCTTGCAGCTCGTTGGTCTTTAGGCAGGTTTCTCTGAGGGATTATATTCTGGTCTTAACGCTCAGACAGGCGGCTGTGCACACACACACACATCCTTTTTTCCATTGAGTGTAATTATGCACTTCTCGCCTTACGAATACATGAAAGCCTGTAGACATTTCTGCTGATGCGGTGCAGTTGTAGATTCTAACGTGTGTGTGTTTCTGTGTTGAAGGCTGCAAACGTTAAATCAAGTCCTCCCCGTTAGGCACATCTGGACAGTGACACAGCATGTTTTTCTTTCCACTCTGGATATTGTTTATGTGAAGAGCTGAACCCCGGCTCTACTTCCTGTGTCTTCATTTATCAGCGCTCTGTTTAACAACCCCGCCCCCACCCCCACCCCCACCCCCCCCTGACCT
>JBBMOE010000058.1:2754905-2771515 GCA_037975065.1 Chaetodon trifasciatus
ACCTACGTCTCTAGCTTCTACCACGCCTTCTCAGGCGCCCAGAAGGTATCCTGGATGCAGCGTCTCCCTCCTTTTCCTCCTCCTCTTCCTCACCCCTCTCCTCCCTCGTTTCTACTTCCGTGTGTTTCTCCTAACAGCACCCTTCTCTTTCTGCAGTGCACAACGAACCCCCTGCAGGGCTCACCCTCTTTCACTTTCCGCATGGTTCACGCCACCAAATGCATGATGGGACCACAAACACTCTGTTCCTAGAGGCAATGAGCACAAGCGTATCTCCAGTCGACCTCGTCACGGTGCCGCAGGCCGCCACGTTCACCCCTGATTAGGGTTTTGTTCGGCTGAACAGAAGCTGAGCGGAGTGGGAGGCGCGGCGAAGTTTGTCTGATAAATGATGATGATTGCCCGTGATAAAAGCCGTGGTGGCTGACGGAGAGAAACAAATTAGCCTGAAGTTTGGCGTGCTGGGGGAGATGTAACCATTTAAATGGATGGTTATGTTCGGGCTTGAGAGCGACAGCTTAAATGGAGGGCGGAAGAATGAATGAAATTAAAACCGGCACTCCAAAGTCAAGCAGAAAGCTGTCTTTTAATTTTAATAGCTACGTGCTGTCGGGCTTAAGTGGGAAGTCTGTTTCCTTGTCCCTCTGCAGAAAGAAGTGTTGTGTCGGGGAGACAATGACTGATTGTGTGTTAGCTTGACGGCTACTTTGAAGCGGAGCACGAACTCTGAGACTGTGCTGCCAAGTTTATTTATGGAGCACATTTGAAAACAATATAATTTGACCAAAGTGCAAAGAACAATGAAAATATGAGAAAATTAGTAAAAACGTTGGGTGGCAAACACAGCTGAAACAACGACAGTCAGCTGTATGAGACTGACAGAAGGGCAGAATTCAGGTGGATGCAGATATTAAGGAATAAAGGAGCGGGTTTAAATGAGCTCAGGGAGGGGGGGCGGTCTAACAGAGAGTGGGAGGTTGTTCCAGGGTTTAGGGACCATGACCACAAAGGTGCAGTCACTACTGAGTTTGTAGCTGGATTGTGGGATGGAGTTGGGGCAGAGGGTCTTAGATAGGGGGGACTCAGGCCAATGGAGGGTCATCCAGCCTTTGTTGTTCTGTAGGATTCCCTGAAGCAGATTAGGGCAGCAAAACACCTGTTTGGAACCTTCCACAGGTAAACAGGTTGATTGGTAACAGGCGATAGTGTCATGATTGGGTATGAAAGGGGCATCCTGGAAAGGCTCAGTCGTTCATAAGTGAGGATGGAGCGAGGTTCACCACTTTGTGAACACATGATTGGATGAAGGATGTTACTACGTGGACTCAGGAGCACGAGTCCCAACTTTTTTGGAATTGGGTTTTATATTTCTATTGTGGCCAGACCCTGTGCGTCCTCTCAGACAGTCAGGGGAGAAGCAGAGCATCAGAAAGGAGAAGTTATATAAGAGCTAGGTTCATTTAAGAGGCCCTGCAGCAGAGAGAGCATTTCAACACAGCTGTGTTTAAGCAACTCAGATCAAAAATGTCTGTGTTTATAACTGCAGCGAGTGGAGAGGTGTGGTCTGCCTCACTGAGAGCAGCCAAACAACAGCTGGACTCTGGATTGCATCATAGATCCGAGAGGACGAGACATGACTGGGTTTTAAATTAAGCTGGACTGAGTTCAGTCACAAAATACAGAATTCAAAAAGTTATCCCTCCGCACAAAATTAATGATATCACGGAATAGTAATTTTGGCCGCTGTTTGACTGAGTTAATCCTCCATATTTTACAGTCACTGTCAGATATTTGAGAGCAGACCGTTGGCTGTATTTTTGCTGGAGGCACTTTATTTAAACTGCATCTTGAGCTGACCCTGAACTTCTCCGCTACTTAAATACTCCTGTGTGTACACATGAATATATTTATGCAAAACTCACTCCACTTCCCACTTAAAATTCATTCGCTTTTATCCCAATATTTTGTCCGAAAAATGAAAACCAACTTGAAGGCAACCTTTAGGTGGACTGGAGATGCCTTGTGCCCCCACTCTTGCCTCCTCCTGTGATTACGCCCCCTGCTGGCCCTTTTGTCTCTGCACTCTTTTACTCTTGTGCATTTTTCTCTTCTCTGTCCTCCCTCCCCTTCCTCTGTTCTCCGGGCAGATATCATTAGCACCTTGAGGCCAGATGAGAAGGCCGTCATGACTTATGTGTCGTGTTACTACCACGCGTTCTCAGGCAAGCAGAAGGTGAGAAACGAAACGCAAAAAAAAAAAGAAAAAAGAAAATGTCCAAACAATAGCCGGGTACCTGCCAAAGTGGCTGGCAGAGAATGACAGTTGTTTCTGCCAACAATCATTTTTTGGCTGCTGACTAGTGATACCGTAATTTGACTCTACAACACTGTATGACACCAAAAATGACCATATCAGGCAATGTAATACCTGAAGTGCTTCTTTATTGAAGATTTCTTTTGTTTGGAATTGTCTTTTCTCGTCTATCAGCAATTCTGTTGATCCTATGAAGTGCCAAAATCCAATATATGACACATTTTGAGGGTTTGGTCTTGGTATTTATAGCAGCTATAGTAAATATTTTAAGATTAAATATGAATCAGATAGCTGTCTAATGTCAGAGGGGTTGTGATGACACCACAGACAGTTAGCATTTTGGGCTCTTTCAGCTTATTGTTTTGGTTTTACTGTTGAAGGTGAACGTTTTGGTTCACTCTCACCGCTCTGAAAGCATCGTTCCAGCTTTAAAAATCTTCAGTAAACCCACTGAACACTACCTGCTCAGCTCCAAACAGCAGACAGGCACAGTTAGCAGTGAGCTGGTGAACATTGTGAAGCATTTAGCAGGTAAAGAGAGTTAGGTGGTGGAGACCAAAAACAGAGTTAAAAGCGAGGGAATATCGGACGTGATAATGTTGCTCCATAACTGTTGGAGCAGCTGTTTGCTAACAAGTTAACAAAATCAGCTTCATAAATAATAATCTATAAATGAGGTGTTTCCAACTTTTGGCCAAAAAAACCTGCAAATCGAGCACAGGCAAGTTTGGTTCCTGCAGTCAGTGAGCTGATGGAAAAAAAGTCAGTCGGGGAACAACTTTCTTTACCGTTAGACGAGTGGAAATGATTTAAACTTATTTTAAACATTAATTGGACGTGTTTACACTGCTGTCATCTCCAAGCAGACCTTTCATTTTATGTGCCTCAAAGTGCTGTAACTTTACATTTTTAGTGTGAGCGGCAGCAACAGGAAACCAATCCCTCAGTTACTGAGGACCTCCTTATCTGCCTTCCTTCAGCAGCGTATTGATCCCTGATAAAGCACACAACCTCCTCCTCTGCCAGCATCAAGTTCTTCCACCCTCAGTGGAATACATGATGCCAGGTCCAAGATCTCTGCAGAGAGTAGCAGAGACTTATCACACAAAGTCTCCTGTACTTAAAATCTTTATTAGGATCTGGAAACCGCTGCCGGCTGGCTGCTGGTGTTACAGCTCTGACATAGATTTCACCCAGAAACAGGCGGTGGAGAAGCAGTTACTCCTCCTCTGTCTAACACCTCAGATTGGACCCTCCAGGCCACCATTGTTCCACTGTTCCTCCACTGTTCCTGACTTTAACTTGACAAAGGAAAGGTCGGTGTTCGCCCCAGTTTTATATTAACTTTACAGTCAGTTTGAGTCAAGATTTTAATTCTTTTTCTTTCTCTGGAAGTTAAATTAAGTCTAACTAAAGTGTAAAAAAGGTAGTCAGAAATGAAATGTCTCCTCTCTGTAGTAGTAAATACCAGTGATATATAGGTCACTACCAGGTCACTGAGGTCGTGTCTTTGGAGATATCTCTGGGAGCGTGGGGTGGTTTAATGAGCTTTACTTTCTACATACTCAACATGTTGGCTGTTGTAAAGCTGATTCTGGTATTTTAACTGCAAACTTCTTGACTTGTTTTTTAGTGAAACTAAATTAATTAATTGAAATGAAATAACTGGATTTAGTGTTTTCCACCGTGGAGAAAGCTTTGAAACCACATTTAGACAATCATGTGGGGACCATAGAGCAGATAAATCAGATCAGATACAGTGGCTATCATCAGTATGTTTCTGTTTTATTTTACCTTTGGCCTGTCAAATCTACAAATAACGCAAAAGAAAGTGAAACAACTACAAACAGGCAGTAGTCTGACACTGATGGAACAAGGAAATAATGAACTTCACTATAGAGTGTTTCAGTTGCATTACATTAAATGTCACCTTAAAGCTGCTCTAATCAATATTTTTATGCAAACAATGGATCACATGACTACTTGTTCATGAGAGAGACAAACCCACAGAATTACCCATCACCATCTGATGTCAGGACAAAGTAATTCATGACGGCGGTCCCGGCTGTCCGGGCTTTCAGCGTGCAAACATTAGCTCACAGAAGCACGACCTGCACATCCCGGCTCTCCTTTTAAGGCAGCTCGCCTGCTGCTCCTGGTGGAGCCCCCGGAGCATGTCTCCGACCGAGCCAAGTTTACCCCGTGATCTTTTGACAAAGTGGGCTGGGAGCAGTCCTCTGAGTGGGGTGCCAGTGTCTGAGCTATGAGATGCAGTGGGAAGGAGCTTCAGGCCTGTCTCACTGTGTGTCTGCGCTCTGTGAAAGGACACTGCTGCGAGGTGACTTTTAAATGGACTCATTCACTTGTTCAACCTTTTAGAGGGACATCAGTAATCTGGGTTGATCCGTGACAGTTGCAGATCTCATCTGAGGCTCTTCAACGCTCTGAACTACTGCTGCAAACTTTCATATCCAACTGAACATGTTGTATTTCTGCATTTCTGCCACACTTTGTGCATGCTGCTTGAATTTCTCTCTTCGTTTTCTCCTCCTCTTGCTCTTGTTTTCAACGAGCTTTCCTCAACACATTTACTCATCTTGAACCCAACGGGTTAACTGACTACACGTTGTCATGGAAACTGCTTCACTCATGCATCGCCAGCCCAGTGATGAAGACTGACAGGCCATGTTAAGGAAGTGTTGTGTCATGGATGAGCCCTCCCGTTATCCCCACCGGGTTTTTTTTTTTTTTTTCTCACCGGAGCCTCGCTCTCCATTTCCCCGCCGTCTGTGTGTAGGTTGAGAGGCTAAAATAACCCACTGTGCACTGCTGTTCTATAAAAAACAGTGGTACAGAAGGAAAGGTGCCCTACACCTGGCAACAGGTACAATGTAATATGTCCTTGTTAAAGCTCACTGAGTTGTCACTGTCTCTCTCCAGAGTCCCTCCTGTGAGAAAGAGACATTAGATTACTAATCTTAGGTGATCTTTAGGTGACATTCACCAGGCAACACACAAGCCCAGACAGAGATACAATCAAACAGTCGCTGTCCTCTTCTTACTTGCTCGTTTGATCCATGGCTTCATCCCCAAAATGACCCATTTGGGAAATCTTTGCCGGCAGCATAGATGGATGCATGCATTTAAATGGAGGAAATAAATGTGAATGTAAAAATAACCGGTCACGAGTAGACGTCTGCTTGAGTAAGAGGAGCGAAGAATTAGCAGCAAAATGTTCTGCAGCCAGAAATGTGTTTTCCCTCTTGTTGAGTTGAATGTTTGCGCTTCACTGTGCAGAATGGTTAATGTGCAAAGTTTGACACGAGAAGGCTGTTTTCACATTCATTGCTGAAGGTGTAAATTTAGCCAATTGACGAGCTGATTTTAAGAGGCGGGCCTACGAGCCTGGTTTGTGACATCACAGATAGTTTGGAAGCTGATCCCGGTCCAGTTTTCAGCATTAAACAAGGGTGAAGCTTGTGAAGTAGCAGTGAAGTAGCACATTCATATATTCTGCAGTTTGTAATGAGGGAGAAGGAGCAGCTGCCATTTTGAGGATTTTAATGTGGTGATCACACTTTTTTTCCTGCAAAAACCATGTCAGAGCCAATTTTATGGATGCCTTAATACATTTCTGCCACTTAACATATATCGCTGTAATTCATAGAGCTTTCAGCACATATCCATCCATTGAGCAGTACAGATGACTGAACACCACCAAGCTCTCGCTCAGCTCTGCTTTCACACTGTTTCTCCCCTCGTCCTCGTCATCCAGGCAGAGACAGCGGCCAACAGGATCTGCAAGGTGCTGGCTGTCAACCAAGAGAATGAGCAGCTGATGGAGGACTATGAGAAGCTGGCCAGTGATGTGAGCACACCCTGATTTTTCCTATAATTGTCCTGCGCCTCCTCTACCCTTCTATCTCCCCGTTCTCCTTTTAAAGCTGCTCCCTCGCCTCCCAGCCCCCGGGGGTGTTTGTGCTCCGTACAGGTGCAGGGTCAGGACCATGAACAGGGTAGATCCAGATGAAAAGACAGGCTGGAAACGTGTTGGTTTCCAGCATAAAACAGTATTTTACTAGTAATTTTTATGTAAGACTGTTTTTGCCTGTTTTAACAGCAACACTTGATTTTAGATCAATGTGATAATAAACCAGCAGAGACATGAAAATCAATTGATATTAGCAAAGTGACAGATAACACAAAATTAACTGGGAACTATTTGGATTATTGATAAATCATTGAAGTGATTCATTGAAGTAAAAATGCCAAATAGTTGATGGTTCCAGCTTCTCAAATGTGAGGATTTGTTATTTTTGTTCGGATTAATTGATTAGAAGCTGAATATCTTTGGGTTTTCCACTTCTGTTTGAACAAAATAAGATAGTTTCAGACATTGGGTTGGGTTTTAGGAAATTATGACTTTATGCACCAAACAATTAATGAATCGAGAAAAGAATCTGCAGTTTAAGTCACGAAAAGTCAGTGTTTGAAAAGACTTTAGTGTGGTGTGTTTGTGTCTGTGGAAAGCTGAATATCTGAGAACCAGCACTTGAACGCACCAATTAGGACAGTTTTTCAAAAACAACATCTGGTTCAAGCTGCACTGTTATTCAAACCAAATGTAAAGTTAAGAAGAAAAGATGCATTTTGATTATGATAGATTAGCTTTTACAAGCAAGTTTCAAAATCAGCATGTTGATTTTATACAAAGTTTCTCTTGGAAGAATTGTTGCGTGAAGTAGAACTGGCAGGTATTAATCACAGATACTGGATATCAGTAAATTGCTGTAGAAAATGTGGAAGTTATGTGTCAGGCTGTAGTAGTTTGAAGCAGCTGTTGGTTCTAAAAAATGAATATTTGCTCTGGAAAAAGAAAATCAATGAGAACAACACACAAATTGTGTTAAGTGGGATAAAACATGCAAAAACACAGGCGTGGTCCTTTTAAATCAGTCATAAAATGTTTTTAGAGTTAATTTTGTGACAAAAAATGATCAAGAAACCAATTAGCTAACCAATTCTCTCAATCTTCTTTTGCTGACACACATTAATTACATCCACTACACCTCACTCACCTCCTTCTCCCTCTCTCCTTTCATTGGCATGGTTCTCCATTTTCTTTCCCTTGAATGGTTTCTCCTCCATCCCCTTTTTCTTATAACTCACCCTTTAACACACACACACGCACCACCATCAACACCCCAGCTGTTGGAGTGGATCCGTCGCACCATCCCTTGGCTGGAGAACCGCCTGCCTGAGAACACCATGCAGGCCATGCAGCAGAAACTGGAGGACTTCAGAGACTACCGCCGCCTCCACAAGCCGCCCAAAGTGCAGGAGAAGTGCCAGCTGGAGATCAACTTCAACACCCTGCAGACCAAGCTGAGGCTCAGCAACAGGCCCGCCTTCATGCCTTCGGAGGGAAAGATGGTCTCGGTAGGTCAAGGCAACTCGTGCAAAAACTCAGATTTTTTAAAGAAAAGTTTGAGATCCACACCTCCCCCATGAATGACTGTGAAACTTTTTCTGTAACGATCGGTGGTGGTCAGTGGCCAAAGCGTTACCTCAGCTCCATGAATCATGCCGGCGCATGCTGCCAGGGAGCGTTTGAACCCATTTTTAACCTACGTCTCGCTTGGTTGCTAGTTTGCTTTGAAATGTCAAATTTCAAACCTACAGCGCAGCCCAAATATGGTGGAGAGTCGTTTCAGTGCAGTTTCTCCTCTTTTGCTCTGAAACTTTGATTTAAAAATGTTCAGTATGGAGTGAATTCTTTTTGAGAAGTCTCAAAAAATTAACAATATGGACTATTTGCAGATATTTTTTATAACTTCCATCCAACTTAAAGCTGCGATAATCAATAGTTTTATATTAGCAATGAATCAAATGGCTACTTTTTATTCAGTCTTACTGCTCCCATTAGCGTTGCTGTCTGAGGCAGCAGTGAAAAATCCCACTGCATCAAACAGCAGACAGACAAAGTTAGCAACTAGCATTTAGCAGCTAAAGAGCCATTTTTCCCTAAGAAGAAGAAGAAGAAATGTACTTTTATTATCACACACGCAGAGTTAAGTTGCACACTACACGCCATGCTTCCGTGAAATTTTTCCTCCGCCTTTATCCCATCCTGGTCGTCCTTCCTCCGCGGCAGACCAGGAACGGTGGGCTGCCATCCAACTGGCGCCCGGGGACCCAGTTCTTTTTTCCGTTACCATTGGTCAGGTGGTGATCTTCTTGCATGTTTTTAGTGGGGGTTATTTAAGGAGGAAACCCCGGGTGAACACGGGGACAACATGCAAACTCCACACAGGAGGACATGCCACCATCGCCCACAGTGGGATTCGAACCGGGACCTTCTAGCTGTGAGGCGACAGTGTTACCACCGAAGCTGGTGGAGAGCTAACACAAAGCTAAAAGCAGAGTTAATATTGGAGTTACATTCATGAGATGGACAGAAACACAACTCCAAATGAATGCTAATGTTCTCTGTGACTGCTTGGTATGTAAGAAACTGTTTGCTAACAAGTTCACTTTATTAACCGAAAAGGTGGAAATATGTTAGCGTTCAGCGGCAAAAAAATCTGTAAAAGCAGCTTTAAGTTTAGCGATCATGCATGTGTGACAAAAGCACACAGCATTTGCTTGTAGAATAAATATGAGAGCGCAGAAAAACCACCAACAGGAAGGCTGTTTTTTTTTGTTTTTGCTTATAGAACAGATTTTTGCAGCCGGCGCCTGAAGTACTCATGACGGCGTCCTCATGTGTGTTTCTCCCTCTCTGTTTTTGGCGAGAGTTAATTCTGAAGTACTCTCCTTTGCCTCGTTCAGGACATTAACAACGCATGGGGAAGCCTGGAGGGAGCAGAGAAGGGCTATGAAGAGTGGCTCCTCAATGAGATTCGCAGGCTGGAAAGACTCGATCACCTGGCGGAGAAGTTCCGCCAGAAAGCAGCCATCCATGAAGCGTGGACTGAAGGTACGGACCGTTTGAAAGGAGCTCACAAACACTCGCTGTCTGCATACAAAGATCCAGCTCCTGTGTTTTAGCCTCATGCTGGCTGCTGACGGCCACAACAAAGTGAAATGGAAATTACAGCCTGTAAACATTTTTAGGATGTTGGCTTGTTATAACACAGTATGTAATTGTCCTTTGTTTTAGTATCGCTTAACAAGCACTCTAAACAGACAAATGACGCTGTTGATAGATTTGAGATACATTTTAATTTGATCTCAGCTCGGCCGACACGTTATCCGCGTCTCCCCCTGCAGGTAAGGAGGAGATGCTGCAGAAGCGTGACTACGAGACGGCCTCTCTGTCGGAGATCAAGGCCCTGCTGAAAAAACACGAGGCCTTTGAGAGCGACCTGGCCGCGCATCAGGACCGCGTGGAGCAGATCGCCGCCATCGCACAGGAGTTAAAGTAAGAGACGATGAACAGGAGGCAGGGTTGATGGTGATAGGACTGTGCTGCTGCCCCTCTGTGGATCAATGAAGCATGAAGGAGAGTAGGAAAGGTTGAGGGTTGCTTGTAGGGGCATTTAGATGTTGTTCTACCTCAAAAACAATGAAAAGGTGGACAGAAAACCTAGTGAGTGAATCAAATGAGACACGACAAACAAAGACACAGCAGGATCACAAAGGCATTAAAGTGCATCTGAAGAAAGGCGACGATAAATACCACCCAGTGATTAACAGCTGAAGTGAACAATGTAAACTGCTGTGATGCAGATAATTATAATGAAGCTCTCTGTTTGTGCTCCAGTGAGCTGGACTACTACGACTCCCCCAGTGTAAACGCTCGCTGCCAGCGGATTTGTGACCAGTGGGACACGCTGGGAGCTCTGACCCAGAAACGCAGCGAGGCTTTGCAGGTGAGACGAGTTAAGAAATAGACTGTAACCCCGAGAGAATTGAAAATAAATGAGTTACTGAGGAGTCAAATTTCTACCCTCTAAATTCACTCACTTTGTTGTCCTTGTTTTTAAGTTCTTTTGTCCTTCTTGGTGCTGGTTAGAGCAGAAATGATTACACATTTAGACATGAAAGAGGTCTCCTTCACAGTGAGAGGCTGTGAAGAGACTGTTTGATTTTCAGGATTCCCGCTGTCCTTGAAAAGATTTGATGAGATTGTTATTTGTGAAAATATGACCCCAATGCCGTGGATATGCCACAGCTCTCTGGAAGATCACAAATAAAATGAAGCCGCCAGAAATTCTTTGCCCAAAAAGACTTTGAAGGTCAATAAAAAGCCTGCGACTTTGTGTGATAACCTTGTTTTTGTGCTCGACAGAGAACTGAGAAGCTGCTTGAAACCATTGACCAGCTGTACCTTGAGTTTGCCAAAAGAGCCGCTCCATTCAACAACTGGATGGAGGGCGCCATGGAGGACCTGCAGGACACCTTTATTGTCCACACCATCGAAGAAATCCAGGTGAGCACAGAGCGGACTGACGGGGACAGAGGAGGCTTGAATTACCCTAGAATCAATAACGGTGCTAACATGCAGCGTGTACAGCTGTGGGGTTTTATGTACTTTAAAAATATTTTGCTGAGAATTTCAACATTTGACATTTTGGGAAGTATGTGTATTTGCTTTCTTGAGTTCGATGAGAAGATTGATACCTCGCTCATGTGTGTCTGATAAAGGTAAAGCTGCAGCCTGTTAGCTTAGCTTAGCATAAAGACTGGAAACAAGAGAAACAGCTAGCTGTTACTGCGCTCAGTCCAGAAATAGTCTCTCACAGTCCCCAAAAAACAAGTACTTTTTTTGTGATGTAACTTTAATTCAGAGGTGTTGGTTGCCTTTTTTTTAGCTAGCTGTTTCTGCCTGCTGCCAGTTTATGCTAAGCTAAGGTAACACATTTCAGGCTGTAACCTTACATTTACTGGACAGATACAAGAGGCATTGATCTGCTCATCCAATTCTCAACAAAGAAGCAAAAAACATATTTCCCAAAATGCTGAACTTGTCTTTAAGTCAAATGTTATGTTGAACAGCAGACAACAGACAAGATTACTAACTTTCATGTAGCCGCTACGTACAGATGTTGCTAGGAAAGTACAGTAGGTTGAGAATATTCTATACCTGTAAGTGAATGTAAGTAAGTAAATATAAAACTATTGTTACAAAGCATGTGACAGACATGAAACAACAGAATGACCAAGAAGATGTACAGTAAATGTATGAATTATGCCAAACTGAATGTGTGCTTAGCTTCCTCTTTTCCACAACTAAAACTATAGTTTAGCAAAAAGTTGATCGTTATTAGTAAGTAAATGTCTCGTTGAATGAAAAAAGCCTTCATTGTTGTTTTTGTGGTTGAGATTTTAATTTTGTTTGTGTGTTGTGTCTCAGGGATTAAGCACAGCCCACGAGCAGTTCAAAGCCACGCTGCCAGAGGCTGACAAGGAGCGGCAGGCCATCCTGGGCATCCACAATGAGATTAGCAAGATTGTGCAGACCTATCACGTGAATATGGCCGGCACCAACCCCTACACCACCATCAACCCACAGGAGATAAACAACAAATGGGACAAGGTAATCAAAGGTTTTTTAATCTTTATTTATCCATCGAAGATCTAGTCCAGCAGAGAGGGACACCATCCAGCAGTTAGACTGAACCCCAGGGGCCGGTCATATACTCTTCAAGGGAAAGTTCAACATGTAGCAAATAATATTCGCCATCTTTCAGAGAGTTTGATGAGATGATCGATACCACTCACATGTTTGTACACTGTAAAATGCTATCAGCCACAGCCGGCTAACTTGGGTTAGCACATAGACTGGAAACAGGGGAAACAGCATATGGGTTCATCAACATTATGACAAAAGGAAGAAAGAAGTGATTTCTGTGTGAGTCTAAGTTTCATTGTCCCGTCCTTATAAGAGCCGCTTTAATGTGTCCACACGGCTCTCCTGCCCGCTGTAGGTCAGGCAGCTGGTGCCTCAGCGCGACCAGGCTCTGATTGAGGAACACGCCCGGCAGCAGAACAACGAGCGTCTGCGCCGACAGTTTGCCAACCAGGCCAACGTCATCGGGCCCTGGATCCAGACCAAGATGGAGGTCAGTGTGAGAAGAAATGACCACGTTACAAGTTCAGAATGAGGCCAGTGTGGCGACGAGTGCTGCGCTGTCAGTACATTACAGTGTGTAATTGAGTTTTATCGCCAGTGAAGAACTTCAGATGCAGGAAGTTTAAAATGAGAAATGGTAAAACTTTCTGACTGTGGGTTATTAAATCTGAACCCAGACTTGATAAGCAGAAAATGAATATTCAGTTTCTCCAAAAGTGGCATTTCAAGTTCTGCAATGCAACATACAGCATACAAGTAAAATACCTAAATTAAATATGATGGAACATGACAAGAACATCTCCGTGTGACAGGGTAGTTTTTGGTCCTCCACTCATTCTTATTACAGGGAGTCCTAACGAGTGTGTGTCTCTGCAGGAAATCGGCCGCATCTCAATCGAGATGCATGGCACCCTGGAGGACCAGCTGACACACCTACGCCAGTACGAGAAGAGCATCGTCAACTACAAGCCAAAGATCGACCAGCTGGAGGGAGACCACCAGCTCATTCAGGAAGCTCTCATCTTTGACAACAAACACACCAACTACACCATGGAGGTAAAACCCTGAGCCAAGTTTAAAGTCACCGAACGTGACGAGGAAAAGATTAGTTCACATCCAAACTCAATATTTCTGCTTCCCCTCCTCGCTGACGTCTGTTTGACGTACTCATCTGACCCGCCTGAACACTGCAAATACTTTTTATGCATTTTTCTTAGTTGCGTTGGCGTCCAATGGTTGTGGTTTGCCACAGAGAGTAAAGCAATGGGTGGCAGGATATTCAGACAGCCGCAGGGGAGTTTAATACTGAACTTTGGTTACAATTCACCCTCCTGTCTCCAGTGGACGTAATTAACTTCTTGGTTCATAAGCCACATGCTAAAAAAAAACTAGACATATGACTCTTGTTATTGAGAATTCTGCACAGAGCTGTTATGTAGGTGAGCGTCAAGAATCAGCTTCTGTGCAAAACAAGTAATTACAGTCTATTGAAAGTAATTGAAAATCGCTGGCGCGGGATAAATAAAGTCTTTAAAGTGCAAATGCCAGATTTTCTGATGTGTTCATGCAAAGTTTCTGTCTGCATCTTTCTTTTTGCTGCCCATGTGCACCCCGTCTGTTCAGATTTAGCCACTAAGTGTACATAAGACAGCAAGATTCTCACTGTTTTGTCTTTTTGTCAGTAAGTTTTGTCTAGTTTGTATTTGTGTGACTGCCACTGATTGTAACTGGATGCTTTGAACCTGCAGTGCAGAGCTTTTGTCTCCCCCCTCTGGCAGTGAGAGTAATTACACGACCGGCTTGTGACGCCATAGACTCTGCCATACTCACCGCTTCTGTAGCCTGCTCCGTCTCGATGTTTGCTCCACCCTTCAGCTCTAACAAACCAATCATCACTGGTTGATGTAAAACGCATCACAGAACAGACGTTTATTCATATCTGAAAGTCTCATTTTTCCATTTACTTCCAGCTGTGCGCTGACTTAAACGTTAGCATGCTAACTAGCTTCATGGATGCTTAATCACAAATGGGCTTGTTTAGGTGTCAGACCTGTTTGTGAGGTCATTTGCTCCCAAAACACAACTGAACAGATTTTGTACACAGCATATAGATTTTTCTAATTAAATCATGATTTTTTTAGTTTTTCCAAATTAGCTTAGCTGCTGAACAGATTTCCAGGTGCGTCCTGCTGAATAACTGGTTTAGATGAGCCTGAACAACAGGCTCGTGTAAAGAGTCTGACTGATTGACAGTCATCATTTTCTTTTTTCCTCACTTGTTGTCCTCACAGCAGCTAAAGACTAATCTGTCCACAATCAAAGCATTCAAATTAAAATGTCTTCAAATGTCAGCTGTCAGTCGACTCAAATGTCAGAGCATCATAAAATCCCAGTCATCTTTTCCTCCCTGTAGGTTAGAACAGACATTTTATTTTCAACCACCTGAAGCAAAGACCAATTCCCCCGTGGTTTCACTCTCCGTCTCTTCCTTCACCTTCTTTAAACGTCCTCTGCCTTTGTGTCTCTCTCTCTCCTCTGCAGCACATCCGTGTGGGCTGGGAGCAGCTACTCACCACCATCGCCCGCACCATCAATGAAATCGAGAACCAGATCTTGACGCGAGACGCCAAGGGCATCAGCCAGGAGCAGCTGAATGAGTTCCGGGCTTCCTTCAACCACTTCGACAGGGTCAGTACTCGTACTGAGTCACCGCGCAGACACACAGGCGAGCAGAGGTGTCGTAGGTGGTTACTGCTCATTAACGTCAGCCGCTTGGATTTGGTTCGCGGGCGAATATACATGCTGTACACTAGATTGGGTTAGGAACAAAAAGGTTTTTAAGGAATAGTTCAACATTTGGGAAATAGGTTGCAGAGAGTTAGCTGAAGAGATGGACGCCACTCTCATATCTGTCCCTTAAATATGAGGCTAAAACCAGCAGTAAGTTAGCTTAGTTTAGTTTATGTTAGCGTGAAAAGTAAACCAGATTATTTCCTGGACTTTGCCTTGAGATTGCTAAATGCTAAGTTAAGCTAACTGCTGGCTATAGCTCTTCTCACCTAACTCACAGCAAGAAGGTGATTAAATGTCAAACTACTGCGTTAAAGGTGGATGTAAACATTTCTGGCATGTGGAGTCACAAGTTTGTCTTTCATATATTCAGACTGCACCAACAAGGCAAAGAAGTTAGGTGAGAGTGTGTCATTTCTGGGTTTGAGCTGTCGTGTCATGCCGCCTGAGGTGTGGCTAACGGCAATCCTTTAATGATCCTGTAACTGGAGTGTGCAGAGCGCACAGTCGGGCTGTGTGCTTACCGCTCGGTTGAAAAGGGACTTTCAGTTCAGTGACACGATATTCACCTTTAAAAGCTCAGACGCTTTCAGGCATATCAAGGAAAATGACAGTTAAACCCTTCTATTGTGATACAGAGCATGTGGAGGGAAAGTGAGGATCTGGTTCAGATATGTCTCCATTGAAGGCTTTCTTCGCCCCCCTCCTGCCTCCAGAACTTAAGCGTTTACACTGGGGCTCAACATGTCAGGAACAGCACCAATTATGGATGAGTTTTTATTTAGCTGCCTCACCTCCTCCTCCTCCTCCTCCTCCTCCTCCTCCTCCTTACCCCGGCTCTCCTGCTGACTCCACCATTACCTCATGCATTTTTCCAGAGCTGCCCTATCGTTAATCAATACCCAGGGTTGATGATTGGAGTCCACAGAAAGACAACTGTGGACCTGAATTTGTGCTTTTGTTTCATATTTCATTCGGGTTAATCGTCCCCTTTGAAGACCTTCAGCCAGACATTTTGTTAGTCGGTGTGAGGGAGAGGAGTCATTTCTCTTTTCAGTTTTAGCCTGTTTAGCCTCTTTTAGTTTATAGTCAGTGCCAGAGTTGAAACAATTAGTGGAAGCAGTTGGTGAAAAAGTAATTTATAAAGCAAGTGGGTCAAACATTTGCAGATTTTAGCTTCTCAGACGTTGGGATTTGCTCGTCTTCTGTGTGTTACATGAGTGTAAATTTAATATCTTTGGGTTTTGTCTCGTTGATATGATAAAATAAGCTCTTTGAAGACATCAGCTTGTTTTCTAAAGAAGTGGAATGTACTTTTTCTCCATTTTCTCACATTTTATATAAGCATAATCAAACAGATTAATCTGTAGTAGAAATGATCGCTAGTGGAGCTGAAAAGATCAGCTGCTTCATCAATTAGTCAATTTATGGAAATATTTAAGAGATTTTCAAAGCAAAAATAGCAAAACGTGATGTTAATTTGAATATATTTGGGTATATATATTATATTTTAAGATGTCTCCTCTGGGAACTTAGAATCAGTAAATGAACCGGTCATAATCAAATCTATGTATTTATGTTAATGTTTTATGCCTATATGGGAGGATGAATGTGAGTCACGAAGCCTTTTACTTTGATGCTGTACAGAAAAGGTAAAGAGATACTTTTGCATCCAAAGGAGCATATTTTGTGATGTGAAGTGCCGTCAGTGATATGAATAACCTCACCACAGGGCCTGTAGTCTGCCTGCCACACTGCACATTAACGCCTCTGAATGCCCTCGCCCAGCATGGCAGCACTGCTGCCACCGTGTGTTCACCTGCCAGATCCTAATGAATATGCACTGTGTTCTCTGTTCTCTATCTCGTGCATGGCCCTCTCCCTTCACCCCCCTCACCTCCCGTTCCCTCCCCGTGCATGGTGCACTCC
>JBBMOE010000058.1:2771901-2902817 GCA_037975065.1 Chaetodon trifasciatus
CCCCTCCAACACCACCTCACCCACCTCCCCGTCCCCCCTCATCCACCCCTCTCTGTCACTGACACCGCTGTATGTGTTGCTGCATGGCCTGTGGCCCCCGACGCCTCGCCTGGCACTGGCCTCCCACACCCCAGGACCACTCGGGCACTCTAGGCGCGGAGGAGTTCAAGGCCTGCCTGATCAGCCTGGGCTTCGATATCGCCAACGATGCACAGGTACATAATCGTAGCCGCTCCCCCGCTGTGAGAAGTTTAACTGGTTTCTTTTTTTTTTTCTTGTGTACTTCCCCCCCTCGTATTTCTATCCTTCCCCCTGCTCTCCCTCTATTCCCTTCTTTACTGCCGATCCCTGCTGTCTAAATGTCCTCTGTGATTTCCCACACCGTGAAACGTCCACATTGTGGATTGCTGCGGCTCTCCTCCTCAATTCTACTCCTTATTCATCCTTTACTCTCCCGATGTTTCTCCTCCACTCCACTCTACATCTTTCCTCTCCTCCTCCTGGCTTCCTTTGCCCATCGCTGACCTTGTAGAAGAGATCAGGAATCATGGACGCTGAAGACTTCAAAACCTGCCTTATCTCCATTGGTTACAACCTGGTAAAACCATGCGCACTCTTTCAAGTATGAACATTTGTTTGTGTGTGATTAACGAGACCAGTCAGAGATGGAAAAGGACAGACGTAACGTTGATGTCATTATTTTCTTAATGTTTATGTTTAGACTTTTTATGGTGATCCAAATTAGATGTTTCCACTCAGCAGCACCTCAAATGCATTTACAGCTCACTTATGTAACATGAATTTGTGCCACACAGTGACACGTTATCCCAAGTTACATCACACCTTAAACCTCGTTATGGAGAATATACGCCATTTGCTCTTTGTTTGTGTTGCTGTGGAGACTGTCACCATGGCGACGGAGCTTCACCGTCCCTCTCTGTTGTCACCAGGGTGAGAACGAGTTCTCCCGCATCATGAGCATCGTGGATCCCAACAGGATGGGCATCGTCACCTTCCAGGCCTTCATCGACTTCATGTCCCGCGAGACGGCCGACACGGACACTGCCGACCAAGTCATGGCCTCCTTCAAAGTGCTGGCCGGGGATAAGGTACAGCTTCGTGATGTTGTGTCACCAAAGAAGAGTAACAAGAAGCAGAGCAGAAATATTTATAGGAGATTCAGCTCCATTTGGTGAATAGATGACTATTTGATACACTGTTAGGGAAGCAGAAAAGAGATAAGAAGAAGTAAAAATAAAGGCTTTAAAGAACAAGGCGGCACATTTTAAGCTGCTATAATCACTATTTTTATCTTAACAATGCACTGCAAGTACAATCCGTGCAGTGAAAGTAGTTGCTTGTAGTAAGAAGAATCGCCCACCTCTGCAGGTCCCTTCAGCTCTGCAGAGCTTTCTGGCATCTTTCAGCTCATTGTTTTGGTTTTTCCCGGCCAGCTTTCCGATTTTGGTTCACTCTCACTGCTCTCATCAGCAGCAGCCAGCTGTCTGTGAAAAAACTCTGATTCATCCACTGAACACTACCTGACAAGCACCAAATAGCAGACAGACAGAGTTAGCGACTAGCTGGTAAACATAATGGAGCATTTAGCATCTAAGGAGCAGATATTGGTTGGTGGTTGAGGCCTAAACAGAGCTAAAAGGAGAGTGAGTATTGAAGTTGCAGAAACAGGTTTATCCTAACAGGTGATAATGTGTCCATCTTGTGCTTACATCTAGTTTACAGACACTGTAAATCCAGACACCTGCTCTCACTGCTTCATAATGTTTTGACGTCTTACAGCTGCGACTCTAATGTAAAAATTCATAATTTTACTGTTCTCATCCTCGACAGAACTACATTTTAGCCGATGAGCTGCGCCGGGAGCTGCCTCCGGACCAGGCCGAGTACTGCATAGCCCGCATGGCCCCTTACAGCGGCCCCGACGGCGTGCCCGGGGCCCTCGACTACATGTCGTTCTCTACCGCTCTGTACGGAGAGAGCGACCTCTGAACACTCTGTCGTCAGTCGTCAGTCGTCCTGACTCGGGACCACCAGCCTACCTGCTCTGATCACCGCCACGTCCTCCGACTGCCCCCTCACCACACTCCTGTCCTACTACGCTCATTTTTTGTATGTCTCTGGCCTTATCTTTTTGTCACTATCCTCTATCTCCTCCTCCTCCTCCCACCTCTCCAGCCTCTTCACTGCTCCCTCACACTCTGTCTCCGTTGTATTTGCTCCCCACGCAATGCAGCAGCTCTCCAGGTTTACAAAGAGGGAGAGAGAAAAATGTTTGTTTCTGTTTTTATTTTCTTGTTGTCATTGTTTTTCTTCATAAAATGAATAAAGTTAACATATTTTATTATACTGAACAAAAAAGGTATTTTTCTTCACCTGATTGAAAATAAGAGACAAAAATTGTAATAAAGAAAAATTGCTATACATTCTCTTCTTATTCTCTGTTTGCTGCAGGGATCACTTATGGTTTTAATGCATTTACATGTACAGTTTGTGATTCGCCGACTCAAAAATAACAGTAGAAAAATGGCAGTATCATAAAGCCGTATGTACATATCGCTTTGGTCCTGGAAAAGCAGGTAAGAACTGGACCCACACTCATTAAAATGATTATGGTGGCCTAAATATATGACGTTAGTGACTACCTGCATGAAGAGATGTGGGCTTGATGGTGTACTGTATCTCTGTATGATGTTAGAACCAGTTTTAGACCTTCTGAATGAAATCTGGGCACATTTTCTTCAGTTCAGGACATACCAGGTTTTTTTTTTACATTCTCTGCAGGTCAAATATTTAACATTACTTTTGACTATTTTCTAAGCCATGCCTCAGTTTTTAGACTTTGTAAGTAAGTTTTGAGAGACAAAATCAAAGTTTATCTGAGGCTAAACTGAGACTTCATATGTATTTTTAGTACAAACTTCTCTCTTCACTATCTTTACTCTCCCTCCAAAAAGACTTTGGAAGTTAATCACTTGATTTAATTAGAATGAAAGCACATTAGGAAAGGATCTCTTAAAGACCTGTATGAGCAGGAGGAATGATTACAGAACACGAAACTGTTTAAATGCGCGTATGGGCATCGGGTTGTTGTTTTACGACAGAAAAAATGCAAACATCCATTCAGGAAGTCCTCTACAGCTGATATACTGCCAGTTACTTGCCACATATTGAACCTGGAGAATTGGGCACAGAAGCAGGTGTCTGCTCAGTTGGTAACCCAGCTTTGGTTCCCTCTTAAAAGGTACAAAAAACACCTGATGTCATTTTGGCACAGAACACGCTCACGCTCTCTGCGAGAAACTTATCAGGCAAATTGATTGAAAACACCTGAAGGGGTCAACAGACAGGAGCGTCAACTGAAACCAGTGGCTGCAGAGATGGTAGGAAAACATTAAAATGTGACTTTAGAAATGGTCAGCCGGAGTGTAACGTGTGTGTACCCGAGGTAAAACATGCAAAGACACCGGTGTAGAAGGTGAAGTTTGAAGCACGTTAGTGCTCTCAGCTGTCAGTACTGTTCTGTTAAAGGTTTTACGAACTTTCGGTGACAATGAAACACTCATCTACCGTTTTTTGTTATTTTCTGTCGACAATTTAAATAAATACATATATTCACCATTGCCATCTTTGAGACGGACACACACACCGGAACCTTAATCAGGTCGTCGCTATACGGACAATTTACAGCGTCGGACCTATTCAGGAAACGCGTCCCAGCTATGACCTGCCCGGTGTTTGCCTCAGGAAAAAGGACTTGCACCTGGAAAGAAGAGTCATGATAAATTTTAAGGCGTTGCAGAGAAACAAAACAATGAGATATGGGATCCCGATGCTTGTAAGTTACTTTTATATTACGTTTTATCGTGTTTACTAAGCGTTAATAAGGGCTAACACCTTTGCTAGCAAGTTAGCAGTTTCATGATACATAACGCTTCTGTCAAACGTCAAGGCGAGATGATTTATCAGCTAGCTTAGATTTTGACCTCACAACAATGAGTTATTTTTCTAGTTTCCCTTTAAAGCTGTGTTTTAAAGCACGGTTTAGTTAGTAGCTGTTAGCTTTACAGTTTAAAATTATCTCGTTTAACTGAAGAACAGGAATATGTGCTAAAGAGTTTTGTCTGCTGAGGAAACATCTGCTTATCCAATAGCTTCAAAGCAATGTGGATGTTATTCAGACCTTCACTTGCCAGTTCACCAGGTGCTGAGTTAGTTTCTCCACCACTGATTGTTGTGTCAGACATCCCAGTTACAACCTTCACGCTCTTTAAAACCCACTGTCAGATATGTGAAACCCGAAAAAATCCGATTTCACTGCGTTTCCTCCATCCACACATATGCTTCTTGTCAAACCTGAACTTTATTAACAAGTAGATTTCAGCAGTACATGTTGAAAACACAGCCCTGTGATGAACCTTGATGAAGGTTATAATATGTAAACCTTATGGTCACTTTAGAGGCTGTACAGTAGTTTGTGGTGATGTGAGATTAAATTGCAATAATCATATTCTTAGATGATAAATGCTGTAATTATAACTCATAAGCGAAAGCTACAGTGGTTAACTGGCAGAGTATTACTGTGATATCTTGTTTGCATTATTCCGAAGAAACATCCTCCACGTGGTCTGTACTGTCCTGACATGAAGGTTTAGGATGAAATGAACTAACCATTTGTACTTCAATGGTTTTTCAGTTGCTCATAGTTGGAGGATCCTTTGGCCTGCGAGAGTTTACAGCAATTCGGTATGATGCCCAGAGGCACAGAAGAAAGGTTTGTGCTCCATTAACTCTAATATCACACATATTTCATGGCTTGTTGCTTCTGATAAATGTAACGGTACATTAAGTTTAAATCCTCACATCTTCACCTTCGTAAGAACCTTGTGGAAAGAGCCAGCCCACGAGCGCTTCAAGGGTCAAACACACAGCCGGTGTGCAATGACTCCCCCCAGTGGTTAGACGCAGAATTGCACGTGAGAGTCATGATTTCTTCCAACCTAATCGTGTAAAAATAGCCCACGTCTAGACATAATTTCTGGATCTGTGAGGCTGGAATTTCACACTTCAGAGTGGTTGATTAAGGCTTATTTGTGTTTATGTTTTTAAAGGAACCCAATTAGAGCATTTTGTCTGTTCATGATTTTAGACACTGCAGGCATACAGCCGTGACAGGCTTTTCTAACCCATCAATACAAGAGCAAGAAGTGAGAACAAGCTCTGATAATTCATCAAATGACAGACCCAATTGATTAAAACGACAGAAGAATGGCCCTTTGTTAGAAGCCATTACAGTCTGATGAGCTGGCTGCGAGGGGTTGTAGCTGTTTTGTGCTGTTTTACTCTGACATGCTGATGCACATCATCTGGGTGGGAGCCAGATGGCAGGGGCATCTTTTCTTATTACCGTCTATGTGAGGGGGCACTAGATTGTGGATGACGATGGTGAAGGGGAGGCATCGCGCCCCTGGCACCACGCCTGTGCAGCTGCCCCCACACTGCTCGCTCTCTTCCATCGGGGCCCGCGGCACACCGAGCCTCTCTCCTCTCAGACCCCGTGGAGCAAAGATTCAACTCTGCTCAGCGTGTGTGCGCGCGTGTAATTTAATGCATGGCATATCCAAACAGTTGTCAAAATGCACATGATTAAAAGCATTCTTCCAGTTCGTACTTGGAACTGTTATCAGCCGATTCCATTACTTTGTTCTCACAGACCACTTAAATGATTAAAACCATTGTCTGAGGGTTAAGTCACTGTGTGATCCAATTAGCAATTTCTCTTCAACGGTTTAATTTAGCCTGGAGGAAGAGATGAACCTGAAGGCCTTTTGTCCTCCCTGTGCAGGTTTTGTGAGTTCTCGTTACCTTTGATGCTCTCAGTTTGTTTTTGAGGCTCGGGCTAGTGGTGGTTGAAGAAAGCTAATAATACCTCCACAGTAGGTATCACTCTAATTATGTTGGCTATTAATTCCCTGGTCTGAAGGCTGTAAAACATACCATGTATTATTTATTTGCTGTAGTAATGTAGGTCTAATTAAAAATCAATCATGGAATTATGAAACTCATCAGTCAGCTAAGTAACTGCGGCGTTATTGCTATGAAATATTAGAACTCATTAAAAGTAATGATTCAGAATGGGATTCATTTCAGTCCTATTCTCGGGCAAAATCAATTTGAATTGCAAAACTGAGATACAGTAGCTCCACTGGACTCGATTCTCTCTCCCAAAACCCTCTGATACTTACTTTTTTGTTTTTTACCTAACCCGGTGATGTCGATGCCAAACCGAGCAGAATAATTTACAGAGTGAAAACAGGGTGAATTGGATCCTCCCTCTGGGTTTGGAGAGGCGAGACTTTGGTGAGAAAAGCCTCCAGTGCTGATCTCATCCTCGCAAGGTTAGAGGCCCGACTCGAAAACTCCTTCATTTCTTCTGCAGATGTCATCATTTATACATTAAAGAAATAATTCACAAAGAAGGGGAGGGGGCGATGCCGCCTGAAGGGGCTTCTCACTGCTTCAGTTGAAAGTTGCAAACACACAAACCTCATTAATTCGTTGTTTGTAATTTCTTTCGTAACACTGGTGACTGTTTAAACGTCGCTACCCACCGATCCATCTCTCAAACAAGGAGTCCCCTCCACGTCTTTGCCCGTCCTCTCGTCGTCTCTCACTGTCTTTGGTTTGCTTTCATTTCCTCCGTGTTGTCGTGAGCGCGACTTTCTGCCAGAACGCTCCGTATGGTAACATTTCTTCTTCTCCGCTCTCGCTCAGCTGGATCCTTCACTGGAGGCCAAAGTGGACGTGGAAAGGCAGTCAGTCATACTGGAGGAGGAGTACGAGGTAAGGAGAGACAGGCTGGGACCCGGAGGGGGGGTGGAGGAGGTGGAGGAAACTAACCGGTGTGGTCTGTATGCAAGAATGTGGTGCTGATGAACAGTATGAGCTGTTAGAGGACGTCAGCAAAATCCTTTTCAAAGTGTTTAAAAGAGCACATTTTCTGTAAACGTGCATGATGGCAGGTTAGAGAAGTAAAAACGTTGATTATATATGAAACTTAACACAATTTCATCATTTTAGATATTTAGGAGAAAACTGGGACTGCAGGCATCTGAGTGTTTCAGCCTTTGGTTAAATAATATTTGCAAATGACTCAAAAAAGATTGGATCAGCAGTAATATGAAGCTGCAGACTTAGCTTGATTTTTAATCTTTAATGCATTCAACACATTTTCTTTTTCAATTCAAGTGTTCATTTAATTAATATAATAGAATTCATGTAATATTATCATGTATATTATATCAATATTATCATCATCATCAAGTGAGGTGAGTCAGGTTGGGAGGGTTATGAAGCTTCTCCACCATCTGACATGCTGCCCTGAGGAAGCACACTGGCAGCTTAATTCTTGCCTCCCCTCACCTGCGTGACGCAGCAGATGGTCAGAATCTTCCACATCTGGACATTTCAAAGTACATCAAGTAAACTGAGGGAAGTGTCCTGAATTGGCTTTGAAACGTTTGTGTTCATGCAGACTGTGTTTTTTTTTTTTTTTTTTTTTGTTCGCCTCTCTGCAGAAGATGAAGCAGGTGAATTTGGTGGAATGGAAGAACATCCGTGGTCCCCGTCCCTGGGAGGACTCCAGGGAGTACCAGGAGCAGCAGCGCAGCAGGCAGAAGGAGAAGGAATGAGGTCCAGAGTGGCAGGCGGAGCAGACAGGAGTGGACGGAGTCTGCGGCGAAGGCGCTGCTGAGCCCAAATTTCCACTTCATGGACTCAACTTGTTTGGCTTGTGTTGGACTTTAAAGTGGAAATGTACCACAGCAGCACTGGTTACTGCTGCTGGTTAAAATGATGCCACATGAGCCCAAAACTTTGAAATAAGTTAAGGTTGGTCCTAAATGTATGCTTTTACACACATACGTGTAAATAGCTCGGCCACCTGTCGGCAGCTCATTCTCCACTCGGTTGATCAGGAGTTTGTAATTAAAACCAACCAGCAGGTGGCACAGCTGTGTCCTGCTGCTCCTCAGCTTTCCCACAGAAAGCAAGGAGAGAAATATATATCAGAGTATGATTTCCATGTCCTGATAAATTATGTACTATTGATCCAAATTGTTACTTTTACTTTTATTTTGTTTTTGACAAAGGCTCGTAGATGCGGTGAGTCTTTGTTTACAACAGTGTTGCATTGATTCACCCGTTGAAAGTATAAAAGAATAAATAACACAACAGTCCAGCGTCTCCTCAGGCTTTATAGGTCTCGACAGTAATCTGTTTCTCTGACAGTTATTACTTTGCAATGCGGTGGATTTATTACGTTTTTAATGGAAATAGTATTACCTTTTGCTTTTTTTCGGCATACAAAGCGAAAGAACATGATTTTTGCTGCAAGTCTTCAGATTGTGAGTAATGTTTGGGTGATTGACAGATAATGCATGTGCTGCGTTCCCTCACGCGCTCTGCGAAATGGGATGTAATGAATATTCCTCACATTTGGAGGTCTGGTCTGTATGAAAATGTCCTCGGATACATTTTCCACAATCACATTTTTTATGCTCGTGATTTCACCCAGCGTTTCTCGGCCTGTGGAATTTATGGGACACAAACAGGAGCTCCTGTGTGAGGGGTGAGCTGCTGTGAACGACAAAGCGCAGTAATCAGGACTGGCAGATCAGATGTGTGAGAAAAATATCTGGTGTATGCTTCTGTCTGAAGAGGCCTCTTTAAATTTAGAGCAGCCACATGTTGGTGCATCTGTCATCTTAGAGGTCAATCACACACTTAGTGTTGATGCTCCACAGGCTGCAGTATTAAGACTTAAAAGCATGCATTCAAAACCTTAAGTGCCAGTCATTCAGAATCGTACTTCCAGAACATGAGTAAATGCACCTGCTATAGTTACCTTCCACCACCAGTTGGCTTTACTTTGCAGCACCGTGCAGTTAATGAACATTAACACTGTCTGAAGTGTCCGCGAGCTCAACGCTGAACACCTGCCAGCACCAAGGAAGCTGCTGTGCAGCTGACCTCTGACCTCTGGACGGTTCTGCAGGAGCGTCGCCAGGTCAAAAGAGCAGTTTGGTGCAGAAATTGATCACGTCTCAGATATTTTGTGTGGTTTACAGCAGATGTAGGCGTAATGCTGTGAGCACATTTTCACATAACACACATTGATTTCCCTCAGGTGAAATCAAACTTTGACAAAGCAGTGAGAGGATTTTAAAAACTGACTGCAACAGTTGAAAACTAATAAAGGTGTATTGTAGAAGGTGGGTTAAATTTGACTTTCAACCAACGATTATCAGGCAAGAAGCCAAAAACACAGAAGTTTTACTCTGAGAAAAGCAATAATTTTATTGACATTTTTCCTTAAATGCAACATCTACACAGAACTTACTCCACCTGCTGTGGTCAAGAACGTGGTTAAAAAAAACAAAAAAAAGTATTCAGTGCGACAAATAACTGTCCGTGCATGTCAAGGTAGGCTGTGTGTCCACTGATGGACATGTCCATACAGGCTAAACTCACACTCTGTGGACGTCCAATGAGTATCATTTCAAAAGAGGTAACTTAAGTAGCTCAAATAAAACTGCACGGAGCCACAGTCACAGGGACACATAACTCAATGTACGCTACTGACTGGCAGCTGAGTCCATCTGCCATCGAGTGGCATCATTAAAGGATCTGGATCTTTGCAAATTTACAGTGTGAGACAGACGAGGACCGCCGAATCTCCTTTAAATAAAGAGAGGAGACTTCATCATTGAGCCACCTCTTAAAACACGGAGGGGAGGCAGATTCCCGTTCTCTCAAATAACCCTTAACGGTTTAACCATGCAAGACATTCAAGCCTCTGGTGGACGTTTTAGGGAGGTTTCAGAACAAGTGAACGCTCTTCAGATTTGTCTCCCAATACTTTAAGTAAGTAAACAAAGCGGTGACGGCGGCACCTGCTGCCACAGGGCTGATTTAAATGTCGGTAACCTTCCTTCACCTCAGTTGTCTTTAAAGTTTGCGCTGAATGGTTCATGTACTCATTTAGTTCGCTGACCTTTGACCTCATGCACATTACATTCACACTGCACATTGTGCACATCAGCAAACAGATAAACGATGACACAGCGTTTGTTTCATATGACTCACTCCAGCTTGTTTTGCACAGTTGGCAGTACATTTGTTTCTATTTGCAGCGCACGTTCAGTTCTGCTCCGTGGACGCTTTAGTTTGCTTTAAGTGGTTCTAATTTCTATTATTTCTTGAGTTGCCGGTCTGGAGGCTGCTCACCTCAGAGCCTACCCTCCGCCTCTCAGTCCAGCCCGACCCACCGACCATCAGGTCCAGAGAGGTGGAGCTGGACCACCCATGTGGCTCTGCAGTGAGCAATACTTGCTGCAGTGGGGTCATCTTGACAGGAAGCACAGCTGTTAAATATAGGAAGTGGCCAACTGGACTGTACCACATGGGGGGGGGGGGGGTTAGTGGATTTCTAGTTGAGAATTTTGTTTATTTCTTTAGATTATATTACATTTTTGGTGTTTTGGTTAATCATATAATACAATATGATGTACACTATACAATATATCTAGAACGATAGACTAATTGTCCTGTTTTTTTTTTGGGGGGGGGGGGGGGGGTGTAGTTTAATTGAGGCTCACTCTCCCAGTGTGGCGTGGGAGAAAAAGACAGATACATGTTGGTGCTCTGAAAACACCTGGAAGTTAGTTAGATTTGACCTGCTCATCAACACGGTCAGCAGTTGGAGCTGCAGCAGTGGCTGTGACACACAGCTCATGGACGATATAAAAACACTTAGTGCCCTCGGTGCTGCAATTTGCATCAATATTTGCACTCCTTCTCAGAGTCATAACTCTAAAAAAAGTGTCCATGAATCCACTTAGAAATCCTAGGAAAAAAGAGGCTTCCACAGAGTCAGACTCGTTGGGATTTTACGGTGGAAATCTCCATATTCTGCAGACAAACCGTTGTGTAACCATGGTGTGTAATATTCCACTTATTTAGACATTTCTCTAAATGTGCACTGTGTGGGATTTATCTGGTTGTGTATTTGGTGAACCATCCGTAACCTCACTAATTGTGCAAAGCCATACTGCCTCACAGCTCCTCCACAGAGCCCATTTCAAATGAACCATGTGAAGGAGTCTTGAGAGCACTGAGGCAAAAGATATGCTAACAGCACACTACAGTTCTAGTAAATGGCGCGGGTGTCGTCGTCAGAGGCCAACTGGGTCAGTCCTGGAGGCCTCGCCGTCGTAAGTGAGCCGTCAGGATGCATGATAAGTTCGAGTCCTAATTTCAAGAAGTCCTGCCCCTTCACGTGCCGTTGAATTTTTCATTTGTGAATGCAAGAAAACGGCATCAAATATTCATTGGACATGGCTAAGAAAAGAGGAAATCAAATTCAATATTTACTGCGTCGTTCTACGAGAGGGAAGGCTAATGAGGTTCTGAAACACAAGAATCATGTAGCTGGTTCAAATTCAGGGCCCTGTGACAGCTGGGGCTTTGAAGCACTAAGTAACTATAATCCCTATAATCTCTCAGGGGCCCTTTCCAGCTCTGGAGCCCCTGAATCTGCGGCCCTGCGAGTTGGTTTTCCGTGAATCAAACTGGCTCTCATGTGGAAACACTCTGCGGGAGAACCAGGCAGCTCTCAGTCTTCTTGGCCCTTGATGAATGAAAAATCCCTCCTCCCAAACACGCTCACACACACTCCAGATGATGATTAATTATCTCACAAGAAGACATTCTTCACAAAGATTAGCGACACGATCAGTCAGTTCCACGAGAGAAATGCAACATGTTCGATCACATTCTGGGAATCAGCTGAGGTTTCCTCGTATTTCTTACTTCCTTAATGGGAAGTGTTTCCTTTTGATTCGGGGTGTTGTTGTCTGACAGTAGGCAGTGAGGCGTCGACCTCGACTGTAAACCAGCATGTTAACTCAAAGCGATGACTTTATTCTCAACACTGAAGAGAAACCCTGTTTTGATCATATTTATCAGCAGCATTTTATCATCTACAGTGTATCTGCATTCTGTAATTTCAATCCTATACAGTAGCTGTCAACGTTGGTGGCGGAGTCCGCCATTGCCGCCCTGGGTTCAAACTGCCTCCACATGCGTGGGATTTGCAGGAAACAATGCATGTAACGTAGTGTTACTGTAATTTATCTCTCCTACAGCTGCATCATGTTTTGAGTTACATGTATACATTTAAAAATGATTGAGATTAACCAATCATAAGACGAATCCTTTGGTACAGGTATAACCTTCTCCCTTGTCCCAGATAAGCCGATGAAGCTGCGGTCAGTGAAAGCCTCGACCTTCACCGCTGACTCACTTAAATGTCACTTACAGAGAGCTACAGACTCAAATGACAAAAAATAGACTTATTCTACATGGAGGAGGGGGGAGAGAGGGAGGAAAGTGAGCGGGGAAATGGCCCCTGTGCTTATTTTATTTCCTCTCTCTCTCTCTCTCTCTCTCTCTCTCTTTCATTTCATTTCTATAAATAGACAGACGCTTGGCAGCTGAGGGGTAGTCCACGCAGAACAAATGCACCCCCTGGCTGTTTCACTTCATTCCCCACATAATGAGCCAGACGGAACGCGTGCAGATCGCCGCCGTCACTTCCACTCTTCCCGGGACCCAGGCAGGGGCCACACGTTGCCATGGAGACGTGGCTGTTGGGCAGAGGGGCCCGGGCGGCGTAGGTCGTGGGCACGCAAAAGACAAGACCCCCAGATGAGCTGCCCGCTCCGCCTTGATCTCTGTCTCATCCTGCCTCCCCCTGCTTTTCATTCTTCCTCCTTCATCCCTCCCTTCCTCCTCTCTTTCATTCAGCACCATGAGGCACGGGGGGAGACGAGGAGATGAGTGCGGAGTCCAGTGTCCTACACTCGACTTCTGTGTCTCTGATGTAATGGAGTCAGTGCGGGTATCCCTCTCTCACCCATCTTCCTCTGCAAATATATTCCAGACCAGTGAACCACTGAATGCTCAGCTCCAATAGCTGCAGCTGCAGAAGGGGCACTCTCCATAGATGAGCTATACTGTACGTGTGCAATACTGGTCTCTATGGATATTATCTGAGCTGAAAGTACATGCAGAGTGGAAGCTTAGCCCTGAGCTCCTCTCCATCTGCATTTCTCTTTGTATATTTATGAACCGTCACGGTTTTATCTGAGATATATTGGTACAGGATACTCAATATTATGTAGCATTATACATGTATATAAGGTATTACCAGCTCTTCTCTGTATGAATATGTGCATATCCACCTATAAAGCCAGTGCATGCACATCTGGGATGACAGTGATGGTGTTTGGTTAGATATCACGAGCATGTTATCTGCGGTGCAGTGGCTCCTGACCTTTTCGGTGTGTACCCCTTGAAGAAGAAGCAGCTGTTTGTGATTGGAAGTCATGGTCTGAGTCTCGACAGGAGCTGTTAAAAGTTCCTTCTCTCATTTTGATTGTAATGGTTTTTTATAGACTGGAGGGGGAAGCTAAAGCTTAAAGAAAAGAGGAAAGTCAGAAAAATTAAACGTTTCTTTCTTGAAAGCAACTACAAGGAACTTTCATTTTGTGTTGATTTTGGCGACCCCTGTGGACACATGTGGTAGTGCGTCCCAGAATGAAGGCTGCATTTCCCATGAGCACCGCCACCGCCTCGCGTCGTAAAGAGCTTGATCTGACAAGTGATGTATCATGATGAGGTTATGTATCTATTTATGACTGTAATATGATGATCATACAACAAAAACATTTTGTTGCTCAGTGGTAGTAATCTTATTGAGAAAGCTTAAGTTAAACATTCTTCATATTACATTCCTGTGTAGGAGGAAGAAGGTCAGTTCAGGACCTGCTCTGAATCCTTTCCTGGTGAATGGCCGACCAAGGCTGACTCGTACTTTCTCCTGTGCTCTATCACTGTCGCTTTCCTTTGGTGAAAAGTCTTGTCTTAACTACTTACATCACTGTTGAACTTCGAGGGGAGTCAGACCTGGTGACAGGCATGAGGAATAACTGTATAGCTTTCAACTGAGATGATTTCATAACCAGTTAAAAACTCCTTGTAGCTGCTTTAATCGTCTTCTGACCCCCTCAGATTTATCTTGGGACCCTGTTCGGAGGAGGCCACGACTCTAGTGATCTGCTGCTACAGTGGTATCTAGTTTTGGTTTCTTGAATCCAGGTGAATCCAGGTGAAAGGTGATGGGTTCATAAATGATAGTAGAGCAGAGGCCCGGTCACGCCAACAGTGGATTCTCAGGCTGAAATTAAATAATTTTAGTTTTTTGCACCTAAAATCAAGTTAGTCAGTGCAGAGCTTTCCTGCAGTTTGAAATGTGAATTTGTGCCATTGACCAACTACAAACCACCTTAGGCGACCTTTCAGGGAACAGAAGAGCTGAGAATCCAAAATCCAGGATGCCATCATAGTAGCTGCCACTCATCTTCATACGAGCCTCCTCTGCTGGAGCACGAACAGCCTCTGAAGAAGGTGCAGCATAGTTTGCAGTCAATTGTGCAGCAGGAATCAATGCATGAATACACTGAAGCTAACTGTGGTGACTTAATGTCCTGCTTGTGGCCAAAGCTTCCAGCACCAACCTTTCACCAGGATTTAAGTGGAAAAAAAGTATTATAATGTATTTTATCAGACTTTTCTTGTGTAATACTGCAGTTTTACCTCTTAAGAGTCTTTGAATTATTCAAAAATCCATCTTTAATTGAACTGTTGACAACAAACAAGCTGTGACAAGAGGTCTATGAGGAAACTATTCTCCCAGAGTGATTTTGTTGTCAAGGTTTTGAGCTCCACGCATTAAATTCCACTTTCATCACACCGGGGTAAGGGCACAAATCTCTGAGACAGACGTTTTCAAACCTGAGCAAATAAACTGTTTTCATGGGCAGATAGCTCCTGGTGAGAATTTCTTTTTATAATTTGGGTGAACTGAGCCTTTAAAAACAGCATTTTCATCCATCTCAAACACTTCATGTATCTTTTAGACCTGAAGGGGCTTGGTGCTTCGCTCTGCCCGACCCCCACCACCACACCACCCTCCAAACACGCACATTCACCAGTGACAGGAAGTGGCCCTGCAGCCTTGAGGCCGTTAGATCTTGATACGAGGTGACTCTTTACCTTTCTCATTTCACAGCTTCACTATTCATTACTGCCCGTCATAAGTGGACGTCGCCCAGGGGGTGACGTCAGCGTTGACTCCCCTGACCGCCCCCCCTCCCTCCCTCTCTCCCCTTTCTCTCACCAGCCGGTCCCACTGTGTCATTGCCCGACTGTTTTTTTCCACTGAAGTTGTTGCAACTCGAGCCTACAAATTATCAGCATGTGCAGAGTGCCGAGCGCAGCACGGGGGGAGAAAATACAAATCACAAAGTGCAAGTGCAGCACTATTCTCTTGTGCTATACTGTATCCTTCCCTGCTCCAGATTCTCTGCTGCTTACACGCCAGACGTTTTAATGAAACTGATCCAGGGCCGCAGCCGCCATCAAGTGTCCCTGTGCAGAAAAATAAAATAAAAAAATAGGAGGAGAAGGCAGGAAGGAGAGGAAAGGTGAAGTTGCTTTACTCTCGGAGAATCAATGCAACCAGTCAGATTCAGGGCTACCGCCGTCAAGCCGCCTGCCCTTGTGTGTAAGTGCTGCTGCTCTCAGTGGGTAGCACAAGCAGGCCTGGTGTGTTGATTACAAGTATAATCCATTAATCATCACTGAGCGCATGGAGGACTTTGATGCGAGAGGCAAGAGCAGACATTGAATTCCAATCATATGATGCACGCTGGCTGCCGGTACACTTAAAGAGCCTGCACACCAATCTGTCCAGTGCATTTTCTGCCTCCACCCTTTTTCCTGCAGATAAGAAAACTTCATTAAAACATCCAACCATATTCTCCATACTAATTACAGCATTACATGGAGAGGAGTGGAGGATGGTGCCTGTGGTGGTGGTGGTGGTGGTGGTAGAGGTGGGGGCTGACCAGATTGGTCCGTCTCATCCTCCCCCCACCTCGCCGTCCATTTGGGAAGTGATTGTTTTTGAATTTCATATTTGAATTTAACAAGCGTGGAAATCTGAACAGGCTAATAAGATTCTGTACCACAGTGCCGGACTATGTAATTAAAATCGGATCCAATTGATTTTTTTGCCTGCTTTGCATAAAGGCTCCATCCCAAAAGAAAGGGACTCACTGCAATAAGATGACTGCTCCAAGTCTCTCCATGTTGGTTCTGGGTGGATTAATGATAATTCATTATTGATTAATTGCTAATTAATTTAAAAGACTTTTAAATACTTGTATTAATTTTACATACAGTTGGGTTTGCCTTGGGACTTTCAGAGTTCTTTTTCACGCCGCTTCAGGCCTGTATGATTCTGTAATTAGAGGTGGTGGCAGTGTCAACATCCTCCTGCTTTGCTCCTGTCTCTGGGGCTTTGTCTGTCTCGTCAGCAGCAGTTATGGGTGATTGTGCTGCATCAAGGACTGCCTGCCCAGTCAAGCTCATTATCTACTATAGTAATGCATCTAACTGGGGTTGGACGATCACTGGGTTGTGCAACGCGACTGCAAGACTGGACACAAAGAAATGCAGGCGGTGGTGAGTGTTTGGTGATAGTGTTTAAAGGAATTATTAGACCTTTTGGAATATACACAACAGGAGAGGAGAGATAGAAGATAAATACAACTCTCATTTCTGTAGCCTGATGCTAAATATGAAGCTTTAGCCAGCAGAGTGTTAGCTTAGCTTAGCACAAGGACAGGAAGATGGATCAAACTGCTAGCCTGGCTCTGTCTGAAGGTAAAACTTACATTCATGTTAAATTACATTAACATGTCATATATGTGGTTTAATCCGTTCAAATAACAAATTGTGGTCTCAAGGGAATTAATATGACTTTGCTTGGCGCAGTGACTTCCTGGAGTTGGTTGTCACTGTCACTGCCAGGCAACCAACCACAAGTCCAAATTAACTTTTTATACTTTGACTTTGCATGAATTAAACACTGTTTCCAGTCTTTGTGCTAAGCTAAGCTAACTGGCTGTAGCTGGCAGAGGATAGTTATGACAGGCCCTAGTGCATGCTAGCTATTAGTCTCATCACATGATCAAATAGAGACTTGCTATTGGACAACATCAACATACGTATTACCCAGCAATCATCATTTCATGTCTATGTAAGACAAAAGCACCAAAGAAAGTAAAGAATTTTGTCTTTTCATATAGTTTATTTGTAGTTTATTTAGAATAAATTGTCATTTTGATATAGATTTCTGACCAAAAAAGACAAAAAGCAGAGAAAACCATAACAGAGATGGGTTTGCCTTTTTCAGGGTGTATATAGCAAATGGTTCGAGAAGTTGGTACATAGTAGTTTTTTCTTTGAATATGGGCATACTTTAGCATTAGCAGTCTTGAACACTCACATGGTCGTGCTCTATGTTGTAGGAGGGCCACAGTCCATATTTAGTCCTTGGATTAAGCCTATTTTCCAAAATGTCAGACTATTCTTTTAACTGGCACACTCAGCCCTCAGGTTCCGTCTTAGCTTTATTCACCATATTTCTAACACTTAGACGAACACTAACCTGGTTAAAAATATCAATTAAGATGCCTTTGATCACAGAAATAACTCCTCTGTGGATTGACTGCACAGTCTGGGCTCCAGCTGGTGATGCAGAATATATATGTTTGAATGTGCATGACATATGAAATCCTACAGAAGTTGCTTATTAATGTGCCATCGTTCTACTCTGTGTGTTTTCATGTGGTTAGAGTTTCTCAGAATACACCTGCATATGTGTGTACCACACACATTTAAATAACACAATATAATGATTGTTACTGCAACTATAAGTTTGGCGTGAGAAGAGGTGTTAGTCAATCTTACATCTAACTCCATCTTTTATAAAGCCTGCATTCTCTCGCTCTCTCTCTCTCTCTCTCTCTCTGTGTGTGTGTGTGTGTGTGTGTGTGTGTGTGTGTGTGTGTGTGTGTTTGTGTGTGTGTGATATTTGTGGCGTGTGGCCAGAATAAATGTCAGTGACTCAGTGATCATCTTCCTCCTGTCTCTTATTATTTCTGTGTCTTGAATTAGCAGCGTGTGGCAAACAGGGCATCCTCAGCTCATGGAGGTAAAATAGTGGGTGATACCTCAATTCCAAGCTTTTTCCTCCTCACCCCTCCTCCCTCCCTCCTTCCCTCCCTCCTCTTGTGAGCAGTTGTCATGGTGGGCTGTGGGCCTGGATGATATTCATGGTTTGTGGTGCAGGTTTCTTCTCTCAGCCGATGGTGACGTAGTTGCGCGCCTAACCGAGCCTGTGTGACTTTTAAAAAACGGGAGGCGGAGGGCTGTAGGGCGCAACCATTTCACACCTCTGCCGGCGTGAGAATATGCCTCAAATTAATAATAATTCTCTGAGGATGACAGCTCATCTCCAGCGATCGTTGTAAGCTCCAGAAACCGACTCGCAGTCAGCGCAGAGGAGACAAGTCTTGGTCATTCCGATGGTGCGCAAAGTCCAGCTGACAGCCTGGGTAACTTAAAAACCGGTATGCACAGCTGAGCGCGTTTCAGGCGTGAGGCGGTGTTTAACATTGATTGCAGTGCCGTTTGTGCAGAGAGGACAGCCGGGGAAGAGCAGCTCCACGGCAGCCTACCTACAGGAGCGACATCATAGATTTCCTGCGCTATCGCGGCGGACAGAGGGGGAGGAGGAGAGCGCTGATTCACGGCTTGCAGGAGGAGGGAGAGCCGTGCGGACGGGCTCAGAAGATCCATCTCTTATCTTAAAATACCGACCCCCCTCCCCTCCCCTCCTAACCTCCTCCTCCTCCTCCTCTCTCGTCATTGACAGCTTTGCGACCCGGTCAATCCGTCAGACAGGGAGGATCTGGGGAGGAGGGCGCCAAGGCAGGAGAGGACGAAAGGCGATCACCTCTGGCCGGCTTGATCCAATCGCCAATACCGAGCAGGCTGGAGACCTGCCTCTCCGTACATGAGGACGACACAGTGGCTTCGCCGGGGGATTTTAGTTCGAGGAGCAAAGAGATCCAAACAGGCAGAGTATTCTGAGACTGCTGGCAAGCTGATCTGAACGGCAAAAACAATAATAAAGGGGGCGGACAGGAGCTATTTCGCAGCATCTACATAAACTCCAGAATACAAATCCAGGTAGGTTAAAATAACGCATGATGCAAACTCAGTGATAGGAAATAACCAGTGTGTTAATGACTGATGCAACCCGGCACACCATCAGCGATGAAGAGCAAGACTCAGACAGGCTTTCTAGTGAATGTGTGACATATGATAGAAACCATATTAGATGCATTTCCAGATCCATGTAGCTGCGAATCCAGAATGAATGTGGTCTGACATCCCGGAGCGCTTCGCTCTGCTCAGGGTTTAACCTCTATCCGCGCTCACTGCTCAGCGTTGTGCAGATATGATCCATTGCAACGCGCTGAAATGGATTCGTGATACCGTCTAATGGGTGTGCCATTAAAATAATTGGCGTCCGTCAACGCAAGTATCGGATTCAGCCTGCTGAGCTGCTGATTGGCTGAACACCTGGATTTCCAGTTTTTATACGAGCCTCTGGCCCCTGCTGGTGTGTTCTGGCGTCTCCTGCGCGGCTGCTTGGAGCTGATGTTGGAGTGTTTCCTCAGGTCAGTGAGGGCTTTTAGTTAAAGAACATAGGCTCGTGTATTCTGTGCGCGTCTTTACACGTAGGCCTGTGCGCACCCGTCAAGTCAACGCGCGGGCCTGTGGGTGCTCCAGCAGGGATTCCCCCCTCAGGTAGCTCTGACATCGGCATAGCGAGCGGCGAAATGATGATTAATCAGCAACAGCTGAGGCTCTCCGTGTGTCTGCTGAGTCCATGTTTACGTGCATCTCAAATAGCCTCCTTAAATAAGACCCCTCTTCCCAAAATAGGAAAGTGATGTGTGAGCAGAGCAGCCGCTCTCACCTCTCAGCCATAACGCTGTCTGCATCAGTCCGAGAGCGCAGGAGGGTGGACATGGTGACCACTTCAAGACGCTGGAATCAGACATCAGTGTGCGCTTTTCTCCTCACAATCCTCCGTCATCCAGAGTCAGACTGGTCAGAGCGGCTGCTGTCTGTCAGCTGATTATTTTATTGATCAATCTGAGCCGTTAAATGTCCAAAAATATTTGTAAAAATTCCCAAAGTCAGGGTTGACATATGGAGATGTCTTGACTGATCTGACCAAGAGTCAGATAATGTTCATTTAGTTTAATATCAGAAGAAAACCAGGAAATATTAACATGTTCAAGGTGGAACCAGAGAATTTTTGTCATATCTGCTTTAAAAAAACTTAAACGAATAATCAAGTATCAATATAGTTGCTGATTAATCTTCTGTCAATTGATTAATCAATTAATCGGGGTATCATTTCAGCTCTAAGACTGATCTGTCTGGCCATTCATGAAATGAAAACTAAAGGAGTTCAACCAGTTTGGCCTTAAATAAGAATATTACTGTCAGCTGATGATGGTCTAAATGATGTTTCAGCCATTTCCCACCTGGACAGGAATGAAAACTCATGAAAAACATAATTAAAAAAAAATATATATATATATGTTTTACTTGTGAAATTAGTTACAAACTACATGTAGATTCAGCATAATTATATTTGCACCGGTGTCTCCTTAAAAAAAATCAGTGTGTCCCACTTAATTAATGATTTTTTATTGCTCCACTTTATTAGCTGGGAGGTATAGTTTATTAATAAATGGCATTATCATGATTAACATATGAAAGTAAAAATATTTTGCTGTCATAATATTTTAACTTGGTATTTTTCTTCAATCTAACTTTATAATAATAATAATGATAATAATGCACGATATCCTCAATAGTCAGATATTGCGACATAAATTCAAAGATTCTGTGATATTTAGTAATTTCAGTGAGTTCTACTTATATTTTCTAAAGAAAAAAGTGGTTAAAAGTTATGTTAATAGGGTTTAAGTGGGTTCACCCTCAACTATTTGTGGTTGAGGGGTCAGTGTTGGATTTAATTGGAATATGTCAGAGCTGAACTCCACCCTTAATTCAGGAATGTCAGTTGAAATATGGCTCCGAAGTTCATGTGCAGTTTTTGTCAACAGCTTTGTCTTTGTCAGTTGATTTTAATGCTTTCTGGTGATTATAACTCCAGTGACGGTCCGCCCCTACATTCACAATGCAAAACACAATAATTAAAACAATAATTAGTATGCAAATTGCTTTGTGTAGCGCCTAATTTCGGGGTCATGGCTCTAATGTTGGTACATGTGGAGAAATGGAATCGTTCGCTCTCCATCACCTGATGGCGCCTGATGCAATTTGTGTTGAGATGGAAAATCAATTGAGAGGTCATACACCTGAACAGTCTGTCTGAGTGCTTCAATGTAATTATTTTTATGAGCTTTACATTATTACTTAAGACTCTGTGCTTCTGTCTCTTAAATGGTTTCTCAGTCCATCAAGCGACTAATCCATCAATCAACCAGTCAATCAATCAATCACTCCGTCCCCGTTGGTGATATTACCAGTGTTTTTTGTAATATTAAGATGTTCTTAAAGGGCCACTCATCATGTACTGGTATAAAAACAGTGGTGTGATGTCTTTTTTGTCTCTCGAGTCAAGAGAAAATAACCCTGATGACATCATAGTGATGTCATCAGGGTTATCTCAGATTGAGTTTGTAGCATAAAGCCTCTGTTGGGAACTGAGGATGTGCATAGTGGCCATTTACCAATCAGAGAGGGCCAGGTACACCGTGTTATCAGTTGCATTATGGCAACTGCAGGTTCCAGCATTTGCTTAGCTACTTCAGATTTTACATTAACATGTGATCCCTATCCGGATATCATATCTGGATGAAGGCATTCTGCGTTACTGCATGCAGAATGCATTGTGGTCAGAATGCGACCGATTGGCTACAGCACATCTGGAAGCGGACTGGTATAAATGCAATTTGTGCAACATGACTTCACTCTTAAGATAAAAATCCACCCAGTAAGTTAAAAGGTCACTTAACTCCACCTCCTCCTGCTGCCTTAAGCTGCATAACAAATCCTGCTTGTAGTAGCAGTCGCTACAGAGTCTTTCCTCACAAAAAGTGAATTGAAACTGAATGACGTGCATCGATTTTCTTCACCTGGGACGTGGCGTGCTTGTTGACAGCTCCGCCAGCCCTCCCCGAATAATTTGCATGTGGAGATCAGATGTGGGCAGAACCAATAAAAACAGAACACTTACTGATGCCAGGTGTAAATGTCATCATCCAGATAAGTGTCGCGATACCGATCACATGTTAATACCAGGCGTAAATGGGGCTTTTAAGTCAGGATATAGGTAAATAATGCTTTAGTTGCAATGAACAGAAGTTGTATCACAATTGTATCGTATGTTGTGGACAAAGAATTAAATACATTGTCAGACTGTTTGCCTGCTGCTTAACATTTCCTCATTATGCTGATGAAAAGATGGCATCATGTTTCTTTAAAAACTGAAAATTAGTGATACTCGCAGTTTTTATGGGGTCTCACTGAGGTGAAATTCAATTGAGGATTCGCATTTTTAAAAATGATTAAAACCACTCAGAACAATGCAAACGTGTCTTTCAGGAGACCCAGAAATCAGCATGAGTAGTTTACAATTACAAAATAATCTTTCTCAGCACGATTTTATTCCACTTGTGAAATTTATATGTCTAATGGGACGAGGCAGCGGGTACTTAGGAGGCAATTGACTCCCTCTGTCCAGCTTTACTGTACGGCCTTATATCTTTAAAATTCTCTGTGTCACTCTGGTAGTTTGCTCTTGGATTTATGGGTATTTGGCTTGTTTGCCATTTTGTTGTACGTCTGTTTATCCAGCGTAGGCTGGCTGAGCTCATTTACTCTTTTTCATCACTGTCCTCCTTCCATGCTCTGATAACACACATTCACACACTGAGACACAAGAGCCTCCAACTGTCTGCATTAAAGCTGCAGGAAATTACAGTGAAGTGTTGGAAGGATAGGACAGTTCAGCTCATTTAAAGCTGCTGTAACCAATATTTTAATATTAACGATGCCTCACATTACTACCTGCATGTGAAATAAGTTTGCAGTGATGAAGCCAAATCTCCTCAGCTCTACAGAGCTTTGCAGCCTGAAATTAGCTCTAAAAACAAGTGCACACCACCTTCCCAGTATCAAACAGTAGGCAGACAAAGTTAGCTACTGCTAGCAGATGAGCATTATGTAGCATTTAGCAGCTAAAGAGCCAGATATTTCCCTCAGGAGGTGGAGACCAAAACAGAGCAAAAAGAAGAGTTAATCTTGGATTTAAATTCATCATGTGGACAGATGCATGACTAAATTAATGCTATGTTGCTGTAAGATAAAGTGATAGTATCTCAGTCGGCCAATAAACTGGCCAATAAAAACAGTAACTGCATGATAAATTGAGTAAACCTGAATCATGTTGCTTCTTAAATGTCCAGTCAAAAAATAGTGAGTTTGAACCTGTTTACAAATGTAATTTAACCAAGTATAAAACACATGAGTTGAGTTTGAGTCCACACTTTGGATTTAGGACCCTCTTCCTCTCGTATATCACCTAACAATTAAATGACCAGTCATTTAATCATTCCCATCCCCAGGTTGTCACATACTCAGAGGCTCTCGAGCCTTTAAATTCTGGATGCTTCGTCTGTTTCTGCCTCATTGCAGTTTCTGCCCATCCAGCCCAGCTAGCCACAATGCAATAAAGAAGACAGGGAGAAGATAGCAGGTCAGCAGTGCTGCTCTGATTCTAAAACAGGAAGGAACATTTCCCTTTGCCTCCCAGTGCCTTCAAGAACTTATCCCTGCTGCCAGTTTCTCGAATAAAACTCATTTACTGTACATTGATAAAGGTTTATGGCTGCAATTTGAGCAGTGCACACATTTTCTTCATTCCCAAAAGTTTACTCTCGCAGGTGAGAGTCTGTGTTAAACTTTCAGACAAGATACAAAAGCCAAAAAAAGCAGCTCCAAAATCCATAGTTTTCAGACTCAACTTTTCTCTCATTTGGTTACAACTTTATCACTCAATTATTTCCCTGTTGTTTTTGTTTGTGCTCAGCGCTGTTGGTCCTCACAGGGATTGTATAGCTGGCTCCTGTCCATATAAATGGCTCTGCTGATTCAGTTAAATTTAAGTTCCTCGTCTGCTCGCTTCTGCTGTCATCCTTTTCTATCTCCCACATCAGCATGCTGCTCTGCAATCAACATCTTTTTTTAACATCTGAGGAATTTTATTTCAAGCTGAGATATTCTTAATTTTTCAGTTTTATCACCTCTAAGAAAAGCACTTCTGGAACGACACATCTTTCTGAAAGTCATCGAGGTTATGATCCCTCAAAAGACATCATAATAATACTGCCAGTGATGCAATTATGTGTACCTGTACCTGTGAACCATAAAATTAGAAATATAAGGAATCACTTATTCCAGAATAGATTAATTGATTTTGTTAATGCCTGAATTTGTGCACAAGACATTCATAGAAACTTTGCCAGGTTTTTTGCAGACATTAGGTATGTGTTGACACCGCTCAGACAATATTTGGCACTTAAATTGGCATGAGGGCTTCAAATATGCCAGCTCCTGTTTGACTATCCACACCTCCATTGAAAATTTTGTCAGCAATCCAAACTGGCCAGTGGTCTGTCTGGATGATAGATATCATTTCCAGAAATATCACCTGGGAGCTCAAGTGGTTGGAGTTATTTTAAGCCTTCAGATCCAGTGTAGTGCATAAGAGTTAAATCAAATAAGAAATCTGCATTACGCGACATAACATATGCCATTTAATGGATGCTTTTATCCAAAGTGCCTTAAAGTGCCACAAAAGCGTACTGTACACATTTTAGTGCAGGCGGCCGCAGAGGTAATCAACCCTTTAACCAGAAATCAGAACACAAGAATGCACTTTAAGGTACAATATATGGAAAGACTTGAATCATACTTAGCTCAACAAAAGCAAAGAGAAACAAGTGTGACAGTAATAAAAAATTGCAATTCTCCAGTGAATTCAGGGCAGAATGATTAACTTACACGCTCTGTATCTCTCTGAAGATATTATTTTAATTCAGACTAAACTGGCTGTGTGTCTCAGGGGCCCAAAGGTGTAGTGGAGGCTGCAGAGAGGCCCCACCCGTCCTCCTGAACCACTGAATAATCACAGGTACCACTGAGAAGAGAGCCTCTATAATAAATCCCCTGTGTTCTGTCTTTAAGCAGCTCACATCTTCAAAGTTTGGGCTGGTTAACTTCCCGCTCCCGTTGCCTCTGGCCTCAGCTGTTAGCATCAAAAGAATTGTCAAGTCCTGTCTCATAAGAGCTGAAGAGGTGCGTAAGATGCTTAGTCTGAGCTTTTATGATTTCGGACAATGTCTGGATTGTTATTGTAATGCTGCTTTCTCTTGCGGAAGTGGTAAGTGTGCATTTAGCGCTCAGTATATAATGAATTTGGACGGGACATCTGTAGCCTTTGTTTCAGTTTGCCTCTTGACGGTCTCCTGCCTCCCCTCTGCTGTTTTTTTGCCAATGCGACATTTTGGACAGTGCTTAGTTTGGCAACATTGCACGCCTGCTGAGCGAGCTGTTTGGTTCAGAGCTGTGTATTACCCCGGAGACTTCAGACAATCACGCTCAAATCCACATTACTGGGCGCACATAGCCACATCTGAACTGAAAATAAACTTTATGATAGGAAATGAGCCCACAGGCTCTGATTTTATTTAATAATTGTTATCTACATTGTTCACACAGTGGTTTACAGACCTCTAAGCATGGGGAAATATTTTCCGGCCCGCTTCTTGTACATAACATAAAGGTCTCATGACTATGCTGTTTGTAAAGCAGCAGCAGGAACTCAGTGAAGTCTTACAGAAGGACAGTGGGATAATTTAAATTCTTGCACTCATATAAAATTCAGAAATTCTTCTCTTGCTTCAGACACAGTGTGTGTTTCTCTCTGTGAAATGCAAACACACAGTCTCAAACTTGGGATTTAAAACAATGTGGAAGTACCCTAAGGTTGGATAACCATCCCATTGTGTGATTCCATTAATTATTGAATTATTATGTGACTAAAAATGAATGCATTTTGAAACAGCTCAGTATGTAATGCATTAAGTAAATACAATAAATATTTACTGATACATTAATGTATCTTGTAAAAAGATACAAAGCAACATGATGCAGTTGTTTTACCACTGCCGTCCCTGTCTGAATCATATGAGACTAAACTCTTTGTGTCTTGTCATAAAGATATAATATAACATCCTTATCATCCCTGTTTCTGTCTGCTGTGTTTAGGTGGTGGGTGGAGAAAAGCACAGCCCAGTGCTGGATCCCAGAGGGACTGTCAGTGTGGTAAGGACCCTTGAGACGAAGGAGGGTGCATGGAGGGTTCAAAGCCTGTAAAGCCAGGGTCGTCAGCCTGCCTCTGGTTGGGGCTGGTCTCTGTGGCTGTAGCCTTCCTTTGTACAGAGGCCCGGACCACTCCGAGCCCTCCGGTAACCCCAAGCAATGCGACCTGTTCAGGAAACTCCAAGTGTCATGAAGGAATCATCCTGCCCATCTGGTATCCTGAGGATCCCTCCATGGGAGACAAGATCGCAAGGGTCATTGTGTATTTTGTGGCAATGATCTACATGTTTCTCGGAGTGTCCATCATCGCTGACCGTTTCATGGCAGCCATTGAGGTCATCACCTCCCAGGAAAGGGAAATTGTCATCAAGAGGCCCAATGGAGAAACAACCACCACCACCATCCGGGTGTGGAATGAAACCGTCTCGAACCTCACCCTCATGGCCTTGGGCTCATCTGCCCCCGAGATTATGCTTTCAGTAATTGAGCTTTGTGGACATGAGTTCAAATCTGGTGAGCTCGGGCCCTCCACAATTGTCGGTAGTGCAGCCTTCAATATGTTTGTCATCATTGGCCTCTGCGTGTCTGTCATTCCCCAAGGAGAGGTACGCAAGGTCAAACACCTCAGAGTGTTCTTTGTCACTGCGGGCTGGAGCATCTTTGCTTACATCTGGCTCTACATGATTCTGGCTGTGTTTTCTCCCAATGTAGTCCAAGTCTGGGAGGGTCTACTCACACTGGCCTTCTTCCCCATATGCGTACTCCTTGCCTGGGTAGCAGACAGACGACTGCTCTTCTACAAGTTCATGCACAAGAAGTATCGTACGGACAAACACAGGGGTGTCATCATCGAGACGGAGGCCGAACGCTCCAAGGGGATTGAGATGGACGGCAAGATGGTCAACTCTCACTTCATGGACGGAGGTGCGGCAAGCAATCTTGTTGGTTTGATCGAGAGCAAAGAGGTGGACGAGTCCCGACGCGACATGATCCGCATCTTGAAAGACCTGAAGCAGAAGCACCCAGAGAAAGAGTTGGATCAGCTGGTCGAGATGGCAAACTACTACGCTCTCTCGCACCAGCAAAAGAGCCGTGCCTTCTACCGCATCCAAGCTACCCGCATGATGACAGGCGCGGGAAATATCCTGAAGAAGCACGTCGCAGAGCAGGCGAAGAAGAGCACCAGCGTGCAGGAGGTGCATGTGGAGGAGCCAGAAGAGTATGTGTCTCGAATTGCGTTTGAGCCTGCTGTCTACCAGTGCCTCGAGAACTGTGGCGCTGCCATACTGACCATCGGCAGAAAGGGTGGCGACATCAACAAGACGATCTACGTGGATTATAAAACAGAGGACGGCTCAGCTAACGCTGGGGCGGACTATGAGTTCACAGAGGGAACAGTAGTGTTCAAACCAGGAGAGATGTTCAAGGAAATAAACATTGGCATCATAGACGACGACATCTTTGAAGAGGACGAGCACTTTTTTGTGCGGCTCAGTAATCTGCGCGTCCTGGAGACTGAGGACGAGGTGCTGTCCGCCAACAGTCTCCCGTACCCAAAGGCCATGCTGGGCTTCCCCAGCGTGGCCACTGTGACCATTTTGGATGACGATCATTCGGGCATCTTCACCTTTGAGAGCGGCTCCGCGCACGTCAGTGAGAGCATCGGTATAATGGAAGTGAAAGTGCTGAGGACTTCTGGAGCAAGGGGGACGGTCATTGTGCCTTATCGCACCATGGAGGGACTCGCCAAAGGAGGAGGGGAGGACTTTGAAGACACGTACGGAGAGCTGGAGTTCAAAAACGACGAGACCTGGTAAGACTGCTTTTTTTCTGATAATTGTGTTGCTTTTTGCTAACGTGCCGTTTGCGATTTATTATTGGCTCTTGCCTGATTTTTAGTCAACCAAGGTTATTGAACATGAAGTGCATTTAGTTTAGAGTCATAAATAACATTTTTCTTTGTGTGCTTGTTTTTGCATCCCTTTGATCTGTGTGTTTTGTTTTTGAGTAGCAGTTTGATGGCGATAAACTGTCAAGAAACGATAGCTTCAGTATATATGATATGATAGCTAGCTTCAAAGCTAGTCAGCAATCTGCCAGATATTTGTCTCATTTAGCATTTGCTTTTGATACAAAGACTGTTGTCTTCTTTCCCTCTTGACATCATTTAATTTAGAACATACTTCGGTAACCTATTCATCTGCTGTTTGCACTCATCACTCTGTGAATTTTAAAAGCTTTTTTCTTTACGTGGTTAGACACCGTACCCTCTCATCTAAGCGTGCACTCTATATCCCCTTGTTTTCCTGTCAAGAGATTTTGCTGTCATCAGAGCGCAAACCTGTGTGTGTGGCATGCAATTGGGATTCAACTTTAGGATTCGTCACACAGCCGTGGAAACACGAAGTCCTGAAGTAACCCCTCCTCCTTGCTTCTTTAATCCTTGCTGCTTTTGTTTTGTTGAACTCTGGATTTTGCCTCTTGTTCTTTTTTTTTGTTGTTTCTGTGTCAAATCTGCATCAACTGAAAGGAGGCAGTATGGGAAACGGTGCAGGATAACAAAAAGAGAGAGAAAATCATGACAACAAATGTCATAGGTCAAGCTCAGGCCCATGTTGTAATCAGAACATGCAAAACTCTGAGGTTGAGTTGGCAGAACAAATCATGACGAGTGACAAGAATCCTTTTGGGGGCAGCCATGCTAATAAAACATGCAGTTTGTTGATAAGCATCTATGAGTAACAGTGAAGTTTTATGTAAATTGTGTTATGTTATGTAGCCTTGTTAGCTGTACCATCTGTGTACAATACTGCACAACAAAACACATAGGCTTACAGCTGAGTGGGCAGATTTGGCTGTTTGCAGTAATAGCAACATACTGTTCTGTAGTACAAATAGGATCAGGGCTGAGTATTGTATGATACTACAGTCTTTTGCCCGATGCATGTCAGGAAGTGCTCTGGGATACTGGCATGTGCACAGGACTATATCTCTTGAGAAATATTGATTTGTTTATTTCACAGCTTGCATCCACTTGCATCTCACACATTGGTCCGCAGGCGCTCAAAGTGACATGCGTCTGTGACATCCCCTTCTCGCACCAATCAGGACCCTCTCAGCGTGCTGTGGCCCACTGGCATGGTCTGTGCTCCAGGGTGTGGGTTTCTGAGGGCTGAGGCAGCCCAGGAGACCGGTGGCGGGGGAATAAGTGTCGGGGTGATCAGCATGCTCTCGGGGCCTGCTGAGCTCTTAGGGTTTTGCTTGATTTATGTTAGAGATGCTTTATGGGCCGGGCCTGACAGCTGCCGGGGGAGTCGAGGGGAGAGATGTGGAGAAGGACTATCATTATGAGACTGCTGTGATGTTGTTGGCATTGTGAGGGAATGCTGGTCTATTGATCTGTTCATTGTGTTGCACATCGTGCTACGAGTTAGATGTTCTTACAGTGCAGCACCGCTCCTTTGTGAGAGTGCACAACTTGACATGCTGTGAATTGATAAACGCTAGTATCAGTACCAGTAGTGATGTGATGGGAGAATCAGACTTAATGGCCAAATAATTATCACATTAGAACATTTCAGAAAACACTTGGGACCTGTGTTAAACATATCTAATTGCCTCTCTTATTGAGTCGTGTCAGTTCCGTCATCTTACATCTCATAAATTTGAAGATTACTGACACTGAGTCGTTAACACGAGTAATCTGGAAGAAGAATCAGAATGCATATTCAAATAATTAGTGCTTTAAAAGAATAGACAGTTTGGGAAATATTTGCTTTCTTGCCAAGAGTTAGATGAGAAGATTGACACCACTCTCCCATCTGTTCGGTAAATATATAGTTGGAGCAGTTAGCTTATATTAGCTTAGCATAAGAACTGATAACATCTAACCTGGCTTTGTACGAAAGTAACAGAATCCACCTATCATCACCTCTAAACTCAATAATTAACACTCTATATATCTGGTTGGTTTAATCGATGCAAAAACAGAAGTATAAAAAGGACATAGTTTTTGTTGATTTGTCATTATGCTAAGCTAAGCTAAATGTACGCTTGCTGTGGCTTCATATTTAACAGGCAGACGTGAGAGTGGTGTCAAACTTCTCATACGCCTCTCAACAAAAAAGTGCATTTCCCAACATGCCGAACTATTCTTTTAAACCACCCCGAACCAGGGAGCAGCAGTATGAGGTGCATGAAGGCATGTCCTAGCTCTATGTTTTAGCCCTGTTATGCATTGAGGATGTGAGGATTTATTATTTAATCAAAGTACTGCATGTAAATGGATTGTTCGGGTGAAAGACTGAGGTTAAGGGCCGGGCCAAAGGTCATAATGTTTCACCTTTGATCCTTTTAGCAAGAACTAAAATCGTACTGTTGCTTTTTTATCAGCTGTAAATGTAAACCATGACATTTTCATTGGCATTGAAGAGGCTGCGTGATTACACAGGCTGTGTTATTACAAAGAAAAAAATAAAATCACCATCTGTGGAACAAAAGCAAATGGTCTTGTTGACATATAGTACGTGCAGTCATATTGACAATATACATTTTTATAGTCCCCACTGATGCACAGGGTACAAAGTGACTGTTCATGCAAAGGGACCTCACGAGACATACTGTGCATATTGACTAAACTTACAGTCAGTGTTGATTAATGCACTGGCTGTAGAGTAATGATGAATATTATATGATTTCTCAAAACATACAGGACATTATTCATCTAAGCAGTTAAAACAATGAAAATTGTTCATATGCATGAACACGCTCGAGTATTAATATGAAAATCTTTCCTTCCCCCTTCAGAGACTTCTGGATCTTTTGTAGAAATGGCAGACTGCTGTTACAGAACTCCCAACAAATCTCCAGAAATTTCCATAATTACACTCGGATAGTGATGAATTAGATTTCGTGTGCATCCATAAAAAAGACAAAGAGGAGCAGCGGAAGTGACAGCTTCATCCAGAAGCATACTAGAAGATTCATGAGAACATTTCCATACACAAAACAAAGGGGATGAATGTGTAGAATATTCACTAAAGGCATAATTACAATGATGTTTCTTCCACTGCCTTGAAAGCTCTCCTCAGGGTCGTTTTCACACTAGCGACGAGAAAAAACACAGAATTTATTTGCCTCCATTGCCTTCACATTCGTATTCCAACTCTGCTGTGCATGGAAATTGACAATGGAAATGTTATGTTTATTTCCATTTTGCATAGATGCTGAAATAACAGAAGGATTCCCTTCCTGGCACATGATTAAAACAGTTTTCCTTCTTGCTGCTCAGTCAGTGTTAATTGCGACGACTAAATGAGGCTGGAGTGTGCTCCCCGGTTAAAGTGCAGGGACTTTTTTGATGTCCTTTAGGACAATTAGACCTCATAATGCTTCAGCCCTCATGTTCTTCCTTTCTCTCGCCCCCTGTTTTACGAGGCATTGACTCTCAATCTCTTTTGACACACTTTGGGTCCATTGTTATCAACCAGAGTGGAAATTTATTACAGTCCTAATCTGGAGCTCTGGAATACATCACTCCAATTCTTAGCCAGACAATAGTTCTCAGCACGAAGTTTAATAGTTTCTTGGTGGCGGTGCTTCTTCTCCGAGCTAATGGATGTGAACCTCATTGAGGCACCGTGAACTCCTTACATGTACGCTTTATGATGGTCAAAGCTGTGAAGTGGCTCTTGAGTTAAACAGTGGCTCCTTGCAGGTGAGACGAGGCTAACAGGAACACATTTTCAGGTGGTACAGAGCAGTGGCTCCTGCAGAATAAAGGCTGTGCTTGGATTTTTTTTTTTTAACACCGTTATCTCGAGATAACAAAGCTCATTTTCTTGTGATAATGGGTTAATATATCTGGTTATCTCAAGAAAACAAAAGGCAGATTTCTCGAGATCGCAAGATAATTTATCTCAAGAAAACGACTTTTGTTTTATTGGAATCGATCGAGAAAATAATCTGCAGATTAATCAGAGGTGAAAATAAGTTTTTTTGTAGCCCTAAACAGACTAAACCCTTTGTAATCCTCCTGTGACCCTTCAGATTTATTCTGAGACCCTTTGGGGGGTTCCGACCCCTACGTCGGGAACCACTGGTATAGAATGCGTTTGCCTCTGACACAGTAAAATGGCTGAAGGTTGCAGGCTTCTGTTTCCTTTGACCCAGTGACGATAACACAGCTGCCAGGTGGAGAAGCTCCATCCCCGGGGAGACGGATGTTTAACTAGGCGCTGATGGATTCGTAAACAAATGAGTGGTGTGCAGCGGACGGACCAGAATCAGCTAAAGTAATTGCCACTGCGGTCACGCCTGTATGAGCATGACTCTCCCGTGCTCATAAACCTCCCGTATGTTTTTTTAAAATAGCGTGACATAGGCCGCTGCATTATGGTCACGGTAAGATGCACGGATTTGCCCTTTCCCCTCCTGTCTACCCCACCTCCTCCGGTTCAGGCAGCGCCCTCACCCAACCTTTTTCCTTAATATCTCTTGAATGTGTAGCTGTCACCCCTCTGGGCATCATGACTGACAGAACACATGTCCAAGCTGATCCTCGTCCTGCTGACCATACAGCTTTTCCCCCTGCCAGCACTTTTCCAGACACCCTGGAATAGACCCATGAGGTTTACCTTACCACCCTGCAGCCAGCCCTCACACACATCCAGGACCATCTCAGGCTCAGCTAATCATATTCAGTGCTGTACTTCTGTTGTTTTATTCATGCAAGCCTCATACTTTCTGTCCTCTCAATAATTGGAATGTGTCTTTGTATTTTTACTGTGCCTCGGGGTGCAACCACACTTTGTTTTCTTTGGTAATGTGGTGAAGTTTGTTTTGTAGTATTTTTGTGTTTGGTTCATGACAGTTTGGTTCAATTTTAAAGTGAACCAAGGCTCATAAACTAATGTTACACTGACTCACATGTGATCCTATCAGGTCTGAGATTTTGGTAGACAAGGGATCAAAAGAAATCAAATTCCAGGTGTACCTGAAGAAAAGCATGATGGACTGATTTGACGACTTGCAGACATTGTCTTCAGTTTTTGTACCTTTGAAGAGCACACAGAGGCAAAGCTGAAGATGATATGAATAACTAACATGACTCATTGCTAATGAGGCATAGTGGTGCTTTGAGCTAAATGCTAACATCCGAGCATGCTGGTGTTTTTCTGGTATTATGTTTACCATGCTTGCAGTCTTAGTTTAGGAGGTTAGCATGCTAACATTTGCTAATTAGTAAATAACACAAGGTACGACTGAGGCTGATGGAAATGTCATTAGTTTATGCATCTATAGAAAATTTGATGCCAATCCATGTTGTAGATGTTGAGATTGGACTGATGACAACTTTGACCTGCTGGTGGCGCTAGATGTAAAGTCACTTGATCATCAAAATGATTAGGATTTCATAGCAATCCATCCAATAGCTGTTGAGATATTTCAAACTCGAGGAAAGGCTGTGGTATTAACATTGAGTAGGTTCATCCTCTGTGGACCATGAATGTCTGCACAAAGTTTGGCACCAGTCCATGTGTAGATCTTGAGATTTCACTGAACAAATGATTGACCTTTGACCTGCTAGTGGCGCTAGATGGAAAGTCACTGGATCACCAAACTCAGTGGGATTCATCCTCCATCGACCATGAATTTCTGTACCAAATTTCATGACAACCCATCCAGCAGATATTTCAGTCTGGACCAAAGTGTTCGTCCATGGAGCTGCACTTCCACCAGGGCTACAAACAAGTGAAGTGCAGGCATCCTTAGAGGCAATTACAGGCCATAAAATGGCATGAAATTGTTTTCTGTATCACCAACACTTTTCCCTCTGCTATCACCTGAGATCAGTTTGTTAACACACACTCATAAAAAAGCGGACTGTCTCACACAGGTTCTAACACATCCACAGACATACAGTACTGGAAGATTCATGAGAACATTTCTTATCTCAGCAAACTTATTGTAGCTTTTGCACTTTGGCTCCTGCTTACAAATACTGTACAGAAACACACACACACACACACACACACACACACACACACACACACACACACGCACACACGCACTAACTCACACACAGGTTGAGTGGCAATAAATATGCTGGCCCTGCGTTTGTTCCTCCCAGTTGGGGGAATGCAATTAAGTTAAAGCTTATTTATAACACAATTCAGTGCAGGGCATGTCGCCAGCTCCGAGCCTCCCCCTGAGTGTTTGTGTGTAAATCTGACTGGGGATCATATATTCGGGATCCCCAAACTTTTGACAGCCTCTCCAGCCTAATAGAGTTAGGATGGAAGTAAGTGCATCAGTTTGACCCATTTGACTGTTTGGCTCCAGTGTTTTAACAAATAAACACGGCGTCGTTTTATAATCCAGTTTTATTCTGGAAAAGATGACTTACAAAGTGACTAATGGTGCAAACTTTCAGTAAGTTGTAAATGGTTATACTTCCACAGACTGGATCCTCTAGAGAAGTTGTTTTTTAAGGATCTTTTTGCCTGAACTGTACGAGTCTGCTTTTAAAGCGTTCAAAAAGGTTTAAATAATTGAGAAATATACTGCATGTTTATTGGCTTAAAGCAACCTGCTGTTGTGAATTGTCCTCATCAAGGGAAAATGAAGGTTGCCAGTGTTTTTAACTCCTTTCATGTCTCCATTATCCATTAAATGAATGAATGAACTCAAGCTGACACCAACAACCAATGTTACTCCTCCATATTAAATGATGGTGGTTTCACTTTACCTGTTCGGTGAACATGTTTCTTTCTTCTCTCTCGTTTCCAAAGTGATGTTGGTCATTTCTTGATGGAAATTTGGAAACAAATGACGTGTGTCTTGGGTTTTTGTAGTTGCTGGCCTCAAAGGAAAATGGAAAGTGGTCTGTCTTTGCGAGAGCGCCGTCAACAGTGTCCACTTAGAAACACTAGAGGTGTGTTGAAAAGTTGTCTCTTTCCACTGTAATATGGTACCTGCTAAACCTCAGCATTTTAGCTTTGTACTTTTATCATGCTAAGCTAGCATTCTAGCATTAGCATCCAGTCCAGCCTTACAGCTTGTTATTTGTTTGAACTGACCTTTTAAACTGTATTCAGCCCCAGAGGATAATTCTTTTCAGTTTTTAAATCGTTGCTTCTGTTGATTGATTCTGATCCAAATCCTGCTGAAATCTATATTTCTCTGTTTTACGGCCGTGAATCCAAAACTTCTCTGCAAACGTGTCGTATTCGATCCTGTAACACCCGCACTGCAGCTTGACCTGTGCACTGCCGATGTTGTGATCATCGGCAGCCTGAAACCAGAGCATGCAGCAATATATTAGAGATGCTTCTTTAATTAGTGTGAGCTGGTTTGTGATGATGCCTTCAGTCATATCAGATGTGCTGTAAATAGGAACTGCCTGCTGGGAAAAACTTTTCATTTCGGCCTCCTAGAGGTGACGAGTAGGATATTAGGGAGCTTATCATTGGCTGTGATATCTGCAGCTTGACGGTAGAAGTGCGTCAACAAGAATGAAGGAAGAAGAAATAATAATAATCCATAATGATCAGTTAAAGGGGCGTATCAGCCTATGAATATAGTTGTGTCACGTCCACGACACGCCCAAAAAGTGTTTCAGACGAGGCTACAAGTTAAAAACCAACAAAAATAAAAGAAAATATTGATAGATTATAGAAGAGATCATTCACAGCTATTTATGGTAGACAGCGGTTTGGCCTTCAAATTGAGGGGTGTGTTTGAAAATGAAAATTGATAAGTAAATTAATCAAGTTGATTAATAGAAAATATAATAACAATTTTTATGCTTAGCTAATTCAAAAAAGTTTTAGATCAAGCAAAAATAGCCAAAAATTCATTTGTTTTAGCGTCTACTAAAACTAAATGTGGTTAGTTTTTGGACTTTTGGTCAGACTGAGCAAAGAATTTGAAGACATTACTTTGGTCTCTGTGAGATAGTGACTGATTGATTGATTGATGAGGCAAATAATCTATACTGAATATAATAGTTAGTTCCAGCTCTACTTGTGAGAACAACATGACAGAAAAATGTTTTAAAATGAGGCCCAGGTTGAAAAAAATCAGGATCAGTGCTGCAAATAACAGTTTTTTCATTGTTTTCTCGGTTAATCGATCAGTTATTTGGTCCACAGGCTGTCAGATTACAGTGAAAAATATAGATCATATGTTGTTAAAGCCCAAGGTGACCTTTGTAAATGGATTGTTTTTTCTGATCAACAGTCAAAAACCACATTTGACCAAAGCAAACAAACAAAAACAAACACAGCAGATCTGGTCATTTGAAAAGCAGCAAATAATCAAAATAGTTGTCAATTATTCGTCTGACAAGTGTCTAATTAAATAATTAACTAATCATCTCAGCGTTAATCAGGGTCTCTAACCAGAGTAAGTGCCTTTAAGAGGCCGGTCTCTAACGCTCCCCACAGCAGTTCTTCTTGGTTGCACTTCGGCTTGCACTTGAAAGAGAGATGAAGAAGGGTGCGTTCAATACAGGTCGCTGCTCTCATTTCATTCCCTGCCTGCCAGGGTGACAGTCTGAGGTACCAGTGGAGGTGCCCCTCCTGCCCCTGCACCCACATCCAGCATCTGCATACTTTGATAAAGGTCAGCCCCGCTCCACAGCACCTTCCTCCATGCACAGTGCAGCAGCATTAAGACGAGAAATCGATGAAGCTCACAGCGAGAGGCTGCACCGAGCGTACTGGGAGGGGGGTCTCAGCAAAAGGCTGCAGGAGATGAGAGACGCTGTCGGCTTTTAGGCTTTTTATTCTCTGCTGTTGTCTTATTTTTCATGCCTGAAACAATAATAGAAAAGCATATGAGAGCGAGGGGTTATGTTTGCAAATTTCCAAATGCTGAATGGTGATTAGAACGTGTGAATTCAGCTCATGGCACTTGACGCCTGACCAATATACAAAATGCTTCAGTGAGCAACCCTGAAGGAAGATGAGAGTCAGTAAAGCTGAATGAATGAATTCGAATGAGGATCTTTCTTCAGTTTTTTTTTATTTTTAAATGAAAGTCTGTGAGCGTTTCCGTAAAATATTAATCTGTGTCATCCCTTAAAACTGAGGCTGCTGAGTACTCATCGCTGCGGCTTTTTCACACTACGTTTTAGTGTAGGTCATTCATCGAGCAAAAATGTGAAATATTTACTGGCTCCAGTTTCTCAGATGTGGGGATTAACTGCTATTCTCTATTTCTATCATTGTAAATTGAACATTTTGAGTTTTGGTAGAAAATTAAGCTGCAATTTAACAATTCTGATAATAAATCAATTAGTTCGAGTCATTTTTCAAAGTGACAATTCCAAAGTTTTTCTGGTTCTAGCCTCTGAAATCTGAGGATTTCCTCCTTTTCATTCACTAATATGATAATAAATGAAATATCTTTGAGTTTTTCAAACTTTTCTCAATTTTTGAGAACTTGTGATGGACATTTTTTATTTTTTATAGACCAAGCAATTTAAAGCCAAAGGTATTCATTTAAACATTATAGATGACAAAGAAAAGTAGTAAATCTTCTCACTGAAGCAGCTGGAATTGGTGTATTTACTTGAAAAATACTTTTAAATGATTAATCGAGTATCAACATTGCCGGCTCAGGGTGTACCCTGCCTCTCGCCTGTTGACAGCTGGGATAGGCTCCAGCTGACGCCCTCCTCCGTCTGCCCTTTGACTCCAGACGAGTGTCGTGCATTGGTGCGTCTTTTGGAGCGTTTAAAGAAGCTCCCCGTTCAGCTCTGCAAAGTGACGTTTTTTTCTTTATATGATTTGTGGACTCGACAAAAGAAGGGTTTGAAAGTCAAAGAAAAGGAGTCAGTGGCTCCTCGCTTTGTTCAGCGTTAAATCACAAGGGGGGCTTGTACCACTCGAGGTTTTTTTTTCTATTTCCCGTCTTTGATTATCAGCCTTGTAGCAGCCTCCTCTCTCCACTGCCCTCCATCTGTGCAGCGGGGGTGTTCTTTCTCTCGAAACACCCTGAGCCGATACTCGCTGTGATCTCACTCCAGTTTCATTCTGTGCGCTCTCCACAGTCCCAGGGCTGCTCTTCTCCTCTGCTCTGCTCTCTCGCCGTGTGTCAGGCCGGACCAGCATGCTCTGCGGGCAGCTCAGGGGACCTCCTTCGGGGGGAACTCGCTTCTCCATATTATTCCCAGGTTGCTGCAGCAGAAAATGCGCCAGAATGCATCAGTAGTTCCTCGCTACGCTTCCCTATCCTGTTCCTGCATGTCACCCCCACCCTTCATCCCCTTCCCGTGCCTCCTCTTCCACCTCCTCCTTTCTTTCTCATCATTTTCCTGGGACAGCACCTCCGTGGTGCAAAAGCAGGCATGGATCTCAACATTCATGTATCAGCTGTTTTAAAAAAATGCTTGATTTGTGTTTCAGAGCTGAATTAACTCAGGCTCTCGCGTTGCAGGAGGACTTCTACAGAGCCAGCAGGAATCCTGACTTGATTTTTTGTTTAAAAAGCCACTTTTATTTGCAATGTGGCTTCTATATTTAGGTTGGCTGTTTGGTTCAGATCCGCTTATCGTGGATTCGTTGTATTTGCTGAGAAACATCTCCCGTCCTGGAAGCCGGCTGCTGATTAGCGCCATTTGTGACGCTTTGATGAGCGTGTGTGATGGTGTGTCTTAAAGAGAGCGAACGCAGCACAGACACAGATGATTCTCAGAGCAGAGAGGCTTGTAATCAGTCGAGGGAAATCTTTATTTTGCATCCCTCCTCCATCCTTGACTTTTTTTCTCCGTCTGTCTCGACTTTGCCTCCCAGAGGAAAGTCTGGTCCTCGAGGCACAAGCTAGCCAAACTCTCTCCCCGGTGCCCTGAGGACAGAGTTGAAGACAGGCTGCATGCTCGACAAATATTGGATGCTTGTGTGTGTGTGTGTGTGTGTGTGTGTGTGTGTGTGTGTGTGTGTGTGTGTGTGTGTNTGTGTGTGTGTGTGTGTGTGTGTGTGTGTGTGTGTGTGTGTGTGTGTTATTTCTCCTTGATGCATCTGTGCTGGTGGGAGTGAAGGCTTCACTCAGGAGAGGAAATGGGTCTTTTGTGTTCCTCCTAATCCTCCCTGTTGATACTCGAGTGGCAGACTTATTAGGCGACTTATGCTCTGCAGCAGGGGAAGGGTTACTCTCAGGGCTTTCCACGCTCTCTTGGATGATCATATTTACATCAAACTCAAAGCGGTGGGTGCAAAAGGAGGGGTCCTTTATGCAGAGTGCACCACATCCCTTAAGAGGTTGAAAAATGAATGTGGTAATAGCGCAGCAATCCCTCCCATTTACACTCACAACAGGGGGAAGGCTGTCTGATAACTTCAAGCCTGGAGGATTTTTGGCAGACAGCACAATGCAAATCATGGCAGGAGAAGTTGAGCGCAGGATGATGTTCGTGGCGTCTTGACAGGAAGGCGTGAGCAAAGGCTGCAGGGTGGTGTAATCAAGCTGAGGTCAAAGGTTAGGCCAGAGCTCTGCAGAACAAGAGGATGATGCCAAAAGTCCCAGCTTAGATCGGCTTAGCCCTCAGAGATTTTATCTGCTTCACCTGCCGCAGGTGTTGGACATCCCTTTTTATCTGTTTGGGATTTTTTTTTGAACGCAGCGTCGTCAGGAAACAGGAACTGAATGTATATGTGTAGAGATAAAATGTCTGTTTGTTCCCCATCTGTTGTGCTTCTTGTTTGCTTATGATGGTTTTGTCAGTTTCTTTTCTGTTTTTTACAAACTCTCTGGGTTATTTTTAGTTTGCCCATGCAGCCTTTTTTTAAAGTAATACAACATCAGAAGAATCTAAGACCTCTGGATTCTTCTCTTCCCCTGCATCAGGTGTTAAACAAGCCACGCTGAAATGCATCCGTGTCAACAAAGAACTTGCATCTTGAGCTTGTATTTGCATATTGCACAGCAGAAAAAACACTTTATCACAGCATATCTGTACATGCTTCAGCCTCAAAATCCTTTTTTTTCTAAAAACTCTTGAAAAAATCAGCCAGTGCAGTAAGAGTCTAGCTGGTGGAGAACAAAACAGAGCTGAAAGGAGAGTGAAGATCAAACCAAATGAATGATTATGTTGCTCTGTGACTGCTGTTTGCTAAAACATTCACCATAACAGCTTTTATAAAGTGACAAGGAGATAAGGAAATATGTCAAAGATTGTTTACAGTCTGTCTCTTGATTTAAGATAGAAATACTTAATAAATAAGACATTTTTTGCAGTGTGCCTTTGGTGGTAAATTGGAGGTCTGGTTGGTGCCTATGTGTGACACTACCTTTAAATAAATGTCAAATGACAGATTCCAGTGCATTTATGACACATTTGTGTCAATGCAGTGGTTTTGGTCTGGACTCCGTCTAGGTGTTGGCCAACCTTTGACCACATGTATGTTTGAAGGCCAGATATGCCAGCGGCCTGGTAATGGAAGTGGAGGGTGGGTAGGAGGGTCGTAGAGGGTCAGTTTGGCAAACAAATGTGCCCACGCTGCCCCTCTGGGGTCCAGAGATGGGTAGAGCTGTCATGTCGAGGGAGCTGGCGAAAGATGAAGAGGTTACGCTGCTGGGATCACAGCTCTGCCAAGGCCTGCGGGACCTCTTTCTCTTTACAACACTCAACCTAATCTCCTCCACTATCGCTCCTTTCATTTCCCTCTCCTTTTCTTCTTTTCATGTTCTTCTGTCTCTTATCGTGTCAGGGGCCCTTGTTCCTGGCTCGCTTTCACGCTACACCCCCCCACCCCCCACCCCCCGTCGCATTTTTGCCTTGGCTTTATCTCTCCCAGTTTATTTTTAAGGCAACCTTTCGTGGATTTTTAGCCTTCTATTTTCTCTCCATCCTCCCCTCCTTTATCTCAGCCGTAATTTCTTTTCATTTCAATCGTTCTGATTCCATTTCATTTCTTCTCAACCCCCCCTCCCACTGTTCATATTTATTATTTAAGCCCTCAGCAGTGCCTCCGTATGTGCTTCCCCCACTTTATAGATGTTGGCCTACTTCTGTCTAAACCTGTAATTGCACTTTGGATTGAGAGTGTCACAGCATCGGGGCTGAGGTGTCAAACTTGTGGGCTCCAACTGGTCGTGTACACTTGACAGAACGGACAGTTTCATCATCACAGTAACAGGCACGTACTGCTGTATATTTTAGGGATGACCCTGTCCTACAGCTTACTTTTGGATATTACAGTAGTTACCATGACCTAACATTACTCAGTTTTTAAATTGAATTAGTCATTCTGTGAAGTTAATGTTAACGTTAGCTGCACCGGCTCCGTCAGAGCTCTGAATCTCGATTCATTTCAAACTATGAAACATGCTTAAGGGTTAACTTCCTGAGAACTCTCCTCTGCCCTACGAGCCAAAATGCATTAATGACACATTTAGTCAAGATTCAGTAAAGACCAGTATCTGACTTGACATTTATTTTTCCATGTGAATTTTTTCAATGCCATAGAAATGCATAATTCAAAAGAAAAGAGTGCCAGCTTCACTAACTAAAGCAAGAGAGGTCTTTAGCGTAGCCTAAGCTAAATTTACTTACTTTCTTCAAAGATGCTCTATAAGAAAATATTACCCATTACACGCTGTGCAAGTGGTATGAAATACATCTCCTGTCCTGCCTTCTACAGATGGTCTATTGCTTGTCCATGTCAAAACAATATAACACCAGAGCTAGTACAGATTTAATGTTAGCGCCTTATTTTGATGCTCGCTCCAGATCCCACCTCAGTATTTGCTCCAATGACAAGGAGTGAAATTATGTCATAATCCGCACTCACGCTCTTTTCTCCCATTGGAATGAATGGACTCAGGACCTGCTGCTGGCACAGGTGAAACCCACATGACACAGATAAAGGAAATGACTCCCAGTAATCACTCACGGCTGTATTTAGTATGTTAAGGAAAAGCCCCACAGAAGGTTTTCTGTCAAACTTTACTATGGAAATGGTCAAAACATGACTACACATGACAAAATCCGAATTTTTGATTTCACATATTTGACATGGCTTAATTGGTAGACACTGGACAGCACATGTTATTGAAACTGAAGTTGTTTTGAATCCAGTGGAGTTTCTGTATGATACTACATTTAGACATTAGTCACATGACATTACTCATTATATATTTTTCACACTGGTGGACTAATGACTAAAAAAATATATATTTTAAGAGAAACTTGCACTGCAGCTTCGTACTTCGCTCAAAATACGGCATCTTTCGCCCATTTCTGCTTCCTGTCAGTGAACAAATAAAGCTTTTTACTTTTTAAAACACGCACTTATAAGAATAAACTGCCTCACACACACAAAAGGATTAAAATAAGGTAAAAAAAAAAATACATTAGAAGTATATTAATTTTCTTGGACTACAATCTAAAGGAAATAAAGCTGCTCACATGTGATGTGCTGGGATACATGTGAGTCGAGCAGGCTGTTCCCAGCCGATCTAACATTGGAGTTATTTTTGAACCGCGGTATTTATAGGGAATAAAACCTTTCTAACCTTCATACCAACGCCAACGGAAATGAGAGGGTGTCACTTCTAGATGTAAACTCCAGAAAATACATCTGCCTTTACATTACAGTCGTGGAACCTGTCATGTTAGATTTCATCCAGCTCAGTGTAGCAGCGTCCCCAACATGCCACCGACTGAGGCAGCGACAGGGCAGCGAGGAGGAGGAGGTGAAATGAAACATGCAGGGAGCAAGAGGAGATGGAGGTGGATAAAGAGGGAGGGAGGCAGACGAAGAGGGTGATGGTGAGGCAGAGAGGGTGTGCAGCAAGGACGCGGCATCAGAGGCAACAAGGTGCAGGAAGATAATGATGGAGAGCCAGAGAAAAACAGAAGGAGAGAAAAGAGAGACGAATGTGGCTAAAGAGAGAAAAACGGCATCTGAGACGGAGGGAGAAAATGAGAGGCAAAGAGCAAGCGGGAGTCAGATAAAGAGAAGAGTGAGAACAAGGAGTGAGAGAGAAAATGAGACCCCCACATTTCTGTGCAGCGTGCTGGCAGGTTTGATGAGGCTTGACCAGGTGTGTGGAAGAGGAGGAGGAGGAGGAGGAAGAGGAGGAAGGACCTGGTTACTCTAGAAGGGATTGAATTTCCTCACGACAAACATTGACGATAGTAGCCAGCGCCGTGAAAATGTCTAATCGTGGAGATAAGAGAAAGAAGTCAGACCGGATCTGTGTGCGAGATCAGCAGCATAATGTGTGGGAGACTGTTTGGTTGAAATAAACTGAAAAGAGGAGGAAAACAATAAGCTGAACACCAGATTGATGCTCCATATTCTTTATTTGAAAAAATCACCACCCACTCAAATGTAATAATTAAAAGCACAAATCCGAACACTTTTTAAGACAGTGTCTTAATTAAGCCTTTGGTTGATAAGATAAAAACACTCATGTTTCTTTTGCATGTTCATATTTTTAAAACATATAAACAGATTAAATGGAACGAAGCCTTGAGCTAGTTCAGGCACAAAACTTGTGTATGCTGCTGCACACACACTCAGATGGCTGCAACAAATATCAAAGGAAGTCACTGCGAAAAAAACATCTATTTCAGTCGCAGATGCTCTGCCTGTTGTTTCATTGTGTTATGGAGGAGCTCTAGGCATTTACATGATCTCCTATAAGCCTGCATGCACACTGCAAACTGCAACCCAGGTAACGGCTGTCGTTGACTTCATGTGGCTCCCAGCGCTGCTAGTCATGTAGCCTTCATGAGCAGATCATTTTGCTTTGGAGCAACATGTGTTAGTGATCCTTCCTGTCAAATTCTAGTTACCCATCCATGGTTAGATGAAGGGTTGGGATAAGTTTCTGGTTAGCTGTGGCAAAGATGGCTGGATGGGATTAAGGCTAAGTGATTTTGTAGATTCAGCTCTAATATTTTACCCATAAGGGCTCACTGCAGTCTGTGAGGTCTGCTCATAGAGTGACTTTTTGGTACAGAGGTAAGAAAATATTGGTTCAGATTCAGAAAAACTTTATTGTCGCAGTACATATTGCTCAACGCACAGTTAGAAAGAAGGATGAAAATACTTAAAAAGCTGAAAAAAAAAGTTACATAACCATAATAGTACTAATAATAGTAAAAAAAATGTGCAAATGTGTGTGTGCCAGGGGTAAATGCAAATGTGCAAATGCAGTAAATTAACAATAATTTAAGAGTGAAGACAAATAATAAGTAATACAAGGTAAGAGTTCTACTTCATAATTGAATGGTTATGAGCTAAATGCTAGCAGCAAAGATGCTAGTCTGTTAGCCCCTCAGTATCCCCTGAACTTCATGACAGTAAGAAGACACGAGGCTGCTGTCTCTCACCAATCACTGATCAGGATGTGAGATTCAGCGCTGCAGCCCCTCACCCATCACATGTTTACTCAAACATGAAGCGGTCGACACGTTCATCCACCTCACCGTACCGTGAGTGCATTCATTTGTACCACAAGTGGCTCTGGTGGGGAATGAATGCGGCGCGCTTCCCATTGAACTATACAAGACCGTACCAAAGTGGGTGTCAGGAAGGAGCCAGGTCTTTGAAAGCAGGAATAGACAGGCAGCACGTGTTTCTTCCTCTCATTGTCAGAGACCTCAGAAAGAGAAAGCAGCGAGGCTTTAGACAGGCCTAATTAAAACTTCCAATGCTATGAATTCTCTTTGATCTCTCCATACAGTCCCAGCGGAGAGGCTTCAGTGTCACATTCCCCTCTGTACTTCTGTCCTATAACCCACTATTTTTCCTCTTGTACTAGTCTCTCTTTTCCTTTATTGTCATCTTCATCAGAGTAATATCTGTCTGCTTCTTGCTGGGGAAGAGATTTCATAAGAACATGTGTTCAAAACGTTTCTGTTGAATTTTCCAGAGAACTATGTATCAACATTTTTACCAGTTTAAGCGAGCCCCTTAGGATGCTTGCAACATCAAAGAACCACTCACACTAGATCTGTTAATATTAGCATATCATTTTTTCTCCTAACAAACTTTGTACAATTGAGCGCCTGACTCTTAAAGCATTACTGTGACATTGTGGGAATTTTGCTGATTCGCTTTCTGGCGGAGAGTTTGGATGAGAGGATCTGCACCACCCTCGTATCTGTCCGTTAAATATAGCGAGCAGACGGGTAGCTTAGCTTGGCACAAAGACTGGAAACAGCGAACAAAACCGACCGTGAACCATCTCAAAAGCTTTTTTTTTTTTGTATGGATTAAAGACACAAGATGTAGCGTGTTAATTAGTGAGATTTAGAGGTGCTGGAAGGCGGATTGTGTTAACTTAGCTGCGTTCCTGTTTCCAGTTTTTATTCTAAGTTAAGCTAACCGTGCTGGCTGCGATTCATATTTAACCAACAGATAGATGGTAGTGGTACCAATCCTCTTATTTAACACTGAGAAAGCAAATATGAGTGTAGATGTTCATCTGCTGCTTTAAAATGAAAATCAGTTTAAGTCCAATAAAGACCAGAAGTATGAATGCCCCCATTCTCAGCCATTTCTTTATAGATTGATTGTAATAATTACAACTTCAGGATTTTCTGAGTGGAGGATAATTTACTTCCCAGACTGCAATAAAAGAAGTGACCCTGCTTTATTCTAATGATGCCATTTGTTTTCTGTGCAAACTGGACATTTTAAATGATGTCTTTAGACTTCACACTTCACATGAAAAGTCTGAATCTTTTTTTTTTGTGAGACATTTTCATGATTACTGTTCAGGGACCAAATTAGAGGAAAACAAATTTCACTTCTCAGTCACCAAAAATAAAAACTGCGATTTCTGCTTCTACAAGTCGAGATCAAAGTGAGCGGACGTGAAGGCATCTCTCATTTCTCACATGTTGGGGGGGCATGCTCACCCTTCACCCTTCACGTTCCCTCCAGATTTTCACCGCTCTGGTTAGCGAGTGTCAGTCCTGGGAGATATTAAAAACAGCTCGTTTTGAAGCCTGCCTTGTTTTTCATCTACCCTCTTGTGAAAATCCGTCCTTTGATGTTTCCACGCCCTCAAAATTGCTCTAATTCCGTTTGCCACTATTTATGAAACTGTTAATTGAGCAATTACTGCAGCGTCGATCCGTCAAAATTACCAGTTGTAATCCTACGCTGTTTTTTTTCCTTTCTTTTGGTTTAGTTTAAAGTGTTCTGGCTCCTCATTTGAGCGAACGACCAAGCGGACTCTGACAAGGTAATTTGGCGTCAAGATAAAGGCAGAAGCAGACACTTTTAATCTTGTGATGTTTGAAGTTTGGCCTGCTTCTGAGTCAGCCCAGATTAAAGATGGAGTACAAGTGTGTGGATAGAAATGTGTGTGTGTGCGACGGATGAGGTGGAGGTGCTCCTTCCTTGATGGGTCCTGGTTAAACATGGTATATCTTGTCTTCAGGAAGCAGCGCCCTGCATGGCAGCCCCGGCTAATGGGAATCTGCTGCCTGTCATCTGCGGCCAGGCCATTTCATCAGAATGTCAATAAGGGGGGGAAAAGTAGTATAGAATTTCTGTTGCCTACTGATGAATGCAGCTTTGGTCGAAGCAAAAGGAGAACAGAACAATTGTGGTGCCTGAAGGGTGTAGAGGGCCGGCTCCGACTTTGGGGAGATATAGATTGATGAGGGATTGTTGGCTGGGAATGAGATTTCATAAGAAGCTGTAGATTTTCTCCCTCCAGCTGCAGGTATGAAACAGAGTTGTGTCAGAAGAACAGTAATACAACCCCCCACCCACACACACACGCACACACACACACACGCACGCACACACACCCTTGATGTTTACCATTCAGCACACTGACAGGCCTCGGCCACGGAGGAAACTCAGACGTTTACTGGTTGTGTGTGTGTGTGAACTGATAGGGCTCTTTTGCCTCTGACTAATAGATGAAAGCTTGAAAGAGCTGCAGCTGAATAATTGAGGTCTTATGTAATGATAATTGCCGCCCATAAATAGGGATTCACCTTTGGCAGAGCACAGACTCCATTTCCATTTCCGTGTCCCCCCGTTGTGAAGCAGAGCAAACTGTTTCCGTCTGAGATCATTCCCTTTTTGGCTAGACTCTCTGTCTCTCCTTCATCTCCTCTTTATGTCTCTCTGCCTGTCTTTATGTCTTTCAGGGTTTTTTTTCTTTGTCTGTCTCAGTCTTTGTCAGTTACACACAGACAGACGCACACACAGAGAAGTGACAGTTTCAAAGCAGCGCCTTGTGGAAGAGCCGGTATTGAACAGGAGCCTCAGTGAGATTGGCTGCTTTAATTGCTGTCAGAGGCAGGATGGGAGTGGCAGCGAGCTGGAACAGCTGAAAGGTTTCATCCAAAATGCCGTATAGCTGTTTTATAGAAGGAAAAAAAAAAGTCTCAACACCTGAAATTCACCAGCAACGGTTAAAAGCACAGGATGAGCGACTGCAAGCTTTAAAGGGTTGATTCACTCAAATTAAAGTCCGTCACACCATCATGACTGTCAGCCCCCTCAGTTAACGTAGCTACGCCTGTCACGATTTCCGTTCTGTCACATTTACAGTGATTACCACTCAAAATTCGTAAGAATTTTTAAAACAATGGTCCTTGATTTCACACAGATATACTGGACAAGAACTAGCTTCCCATCTCACCTGTGGACACCTGATGTTGTTGGCTGCAGTTGTAGCTAGCAGGATTTTATCATAGCTAGCTAGCTAATCAAGTTAACATTAGCTACCGATTTGTTGAAAAAAATAACCATTGAGTGACTTCTCAATGTTTCCAGCTGATTTGTTCTAAAACTTGACCCCTGAAAAAGGAGTCTTGACGTAAACACTCGATGGCTAAATACATGAGTTAGGCTAGTGCTAAAAGCTAACAGGTCCAAGGCAGAAACCCAACATCTTCATCATGAAGATGTGAAGACAAAGGCACAGCATTGCCCTTTCATTGTAGTGTCAAGTCAGTCTTATAAGCATGAGGGCAAATGTAAGATCAGACTGTTATTCCATTGTAATGTAATCCAGTTTAACTTTTTAGCTCACATCTGTAAACAACACAGAGGCTAGATTTATTGAACACCTTATTGTTCCTGTTTTTTATTTTTAAAAGTGTTTCACTTTTAACCTCACAGGAAAAGGCTCTTAGATTGAGGACTAAACACTGTGTTTGTGGGACCTAACACTGTCTTGTATAATGTGTTTTGTTGGGGTTGCTGGGGTGTTAACAGGTCCAAATACAACAAAGAGCATGGAGGGACTGCAAATGTTAGCCTATACTGTGGCATCTCCCACACAGTGGAGAAACACTGGTCACAAGGTGGAAGTGTGAGTCATAAACAGTCATAAACAAATGTTGTATTAGCTAATTGTGCTCTTTTTGGCTTTGGAAGTAATGCCTGGTCACTGCTGTAGGTACGAAGCTAGTTAGCCGGACATGCTAATGTTTGCAGCTTACACTAGAGCAGATAGACAAGGTTTACTCCAATCCTTACTCTTTGTTTTTGGTTTTGTGGAGGACAAAAATGTAGTATAAATTAGGAGAGGTAAATTAATGCACATTTCCATCCACTAGTCATGCAGTTATTAGTAGCTGGTTTGTCCAGATAAACTGGTGGTGCTACTTTTCCAGTCCGGTGCCATTAAATCATTGCAGAAGAAGAAGCAGATGCAGCAATCAGTGAAAAGTAACAATGGAGCCTATGTCATAATTTATTTGTTGAGTCTGTTTCCATCGCTCTTTGTCACATTTTGCTTTTATTGATGCACTAACTATTCCACCTCAGCCAAGTGTGAAAACCTTTTTGCGATCCTGTGAGTATAACAAATGAAATTTAATTCATTCTAATGCACTGAAGTGTTTTGTTTAATAGTGACCTGCTTTGACTTGAGCCTGTAATAGTTTTGTAGAAGGACTTTTCCTTTTTTCATGTCTTGTTTTGGCCTCTCTTCAGCTACAGCAGCAGCAGGGCCATTGTGTGTGACCGGACGCCTGCCGGGTCACTGGGTCTTTACCCATCATGCCCCACTTTCTGGGGCTGTTTGGCAGTGTGGCAGGGATGTTCCTCCCGGCCCTCAGTCTCCCAGTACTCACCTTTTTGCCAAAAAAATATCAGAGATGTGGCCTTGATGGATGTCTGGTTCATAATGGTGATGTGACTGAAGGACGGGGAGTGGGGGGTAATGATTTAATCATCGTATAATGGATGGAGGACATCATTCAGGCCCGGGTTAGTGCAGGTGTTTGCCACCCCACGTATACTCCGGCTGATGAATCTCATTGTCAGCGCTGAAAGTGATGGTGCGGTTTAATCTTCACTGTGAACTGCAAACACAAGCTATTTTTGAAGTGTCAACGATTCATCTCCGGCAGCAGATGCATGAGAATTAGCTCAAGTGTTCACTTGTGGAGGCATCTTGAGATCAGCTCGTACGACATTTTATTTGACTTTCAGTTCTGCGTCTATGCCAGCAAGTAATGATTATTTTCATTATTGATTAATCTGTCTAGTATTTTCTCAGTTAATTGATACATTGTTTAGTCCATGAAATGCCATCACAGTTTCCCAGAATCTTCAAAGTCAAAGATATTCTATTTACAATGATATAAAACAGAGAAAGGCAGATGATCTTCAATTTTGAGAAGCTGAAACCCAAAAATATTTCACGTTTTGCTTGTAAAATGATGATGAATCAATTATAAACAAAGTTATTGATTAATTTTCTGTCGATTGACTTATCTGATAAATGGACGAATCATTTTAGCTCGAACTGTTCCAGGTGCAGTTGTCTAAATGTCCAGGAAGGATTTAATAAACTGCATAAACTGTACAGGTATGACATGTGTGAAAAGAAAACCACATGTCTACAATTCAGAGTGTTCCTTTGTTTGAGAAAATTCTCCTACTTCCTGAGTTAAATTAATCATTTAAAGCCCCAGTGGGTTGGCGGAAAAGTGCATTGTCACAAAGCTGAAAACAAGGCTGCTTGTCTTAGCAGTTGAAAAGTTGACATTTTGGATATTCATGGTTTTAACAGGACAGCGACAAAATAGTGAATGACACCCAGACAAAACAGGGAAAATCTAGGTAAAGGCTGTGGAGTCCAGCATGCATTTTTTATGGATAAGATGAGCTTTCTGCCTTGATTTTGTTAGAATAACCAGTTGGCTTACAGTTATGGTATTTGGTTGTTCCTACACACATTTCTAAAAAAAGGTTTTTTTCATGTTACACTTACATATAATGTGTGCATGAAAGTAGAGAAAGCATCCACCTCAAATCAGTTATAAAGCCATATACGCTATTGAATCTGGTAACTTGTAACTTGATGCAGTCAGTGATCATTATCCATCAAACCTGAAACTTAAACATGGTAAGAGGATGCAAATACCTCCACACCCCCCAAATACTGAGGACGTGACCTCAGTTTTGGCTATAGCCAAAAATGAATTGTTGCTAGTTCACTCAAGAATGAATATAATGATTAGCTGCAGCCCGAGTAAACACATTCATTCTGAACTGGTGAGTGCAGCCTGTGTTTGTTTATGTGTGAGCAGAAATAATATAAACAATATAAATTTCTTATTATTTTTGACATTTAGAGTTTTCAAAGATGTTGTGCCATTGTTGAATTGAAATGATTTCTTCCTCATTTGTGGCATCTGTCATAAACACTCTTGCATACAAACAAAAATACATTATGACATGCGCCATTTCTTTTTTCTTTTTCCTGTCTCTGAACACCCACTCTCTCTCCACTTCACACAGAAAAATAGAATAAAACAAACATGTAAGACTCCCAGTCAATTCTCACGGGCCTCAAAGTCATTTTGGGTAAAAATGAATGGAAAATGAAAGTCTATAAAGTGCTCTTTGTGTGAGAGTCCGGTCTTTGAACGCGGCTATAATTGGAGAGCTCGACAAAAGGGATGGAACGACAAGGGAGAGCTCGCGCGACTCTCCAGACTCTTGATTTGGTTTGGAGACGAGCTTGTGTGACAGAGCGGGAAACACAGGGAGAGAGAAAGGCAAGTGCATGATGTGATAGATGCACACAAATACATAGAGATAAGAAAAATAAGACCTGCTGGTGGGGTACAAGCTTCCTCCTCAGCTTGAAGTTTCCATGCCAAATCAGATATTTTTAGACCATCTGCGAATAAAATCTAAGCGCCTATTTTCTTTATTTTTGTCAGCCTGTCATGATGTCAGACAAGCCACGTCAACTTATGCATAACAGGCTGTCTGCATTGTTCACAGGCTGTGAAATCCTCTGAATGAATAGCTTTAGATGGAAGGAGACGAGTCGCTGTATCCTAGAAGTACGTAGATGGCCTGCGAGTGTCTCTGTCTGCGCATACTGCCGTGGCAGCATTTAACAGTCTGTAGAAGAAGACACTTTGGGATGAGTAGTAAAATGTGTAGATGGCTGGCCATGTGAGAACGGCTTTGAGGTGCCATGCAGGCTTTTACTGGCAGCAAGAGATGAAGTGGATTTTTGCAAGGTGAGCCACATGGTTCCAGTTACAGGGTGTGTAAAAAGAGGATACGTGTGTGAAGGCCTGTGAGTATGTAGACATGCCTACAATGTGTTTGTCTGTGAACTGTATCTGCATAAGTGTATGTGCTTAAATGAGTCCACAGGCTGAAGGAGTAAACTCGGCACATTCCACAAATGTGGTCCAGGGGCCGCCTCGGAGGCTATAGGGTTACAAGCCGTCCAGAGTCGCCCCGTGACCAAATGTGGATGAGTTCTCAGTGTGGATTCATGCCGAGGCTTAATCATATCTCCTGAGGATACGTTATACGCTACGAACATCATCTGTGGTATGTAAAGAGCAGAGAGTGAGCAGTGAGCAAACGTAGTTTAAAAAAGCATTCATATACTGAGGGGAAGCCTATATCACAATAAATAATGTTTTCCTGTCACTTGCATATTTCTGCATTTCTTTATAGGAGCCTTTTAAGTCATATAATGTCCCCTCTGGTGACATGAAGGTCCTAAGGTCTGGGCCAACAGTGACTGTCAGTGTCAGATTGTGTTACTTAACTTAAGACGTGGCTGTCTAAGGAGAAAATTGCATTTGACGTGGCTAATTTCTGCGCTAATTTAGCCTGGAGCTTATCATTTTGCTGCTGACACATCTCATCAGAACTGATTTGATCATTTTACCCTGTTAGCAATGTTAGCTAACTATTAACTAGTCAATTAAGATCATCTGATTCTGTCTTACTATTATATCTAGTAGAGGACATCATTGCAGAGGTGCTAGTGTTTGTTCAATGGTGGTTAAGTGGCATGTTGATGTAAAAGGATGTGGCTGGTGTTATTCTATAATTTATTTTTGTCAACAAGTCGTCCCATGAAAAGACCAAAACCAGCCAAGTGTCTGCTCCGAGGCCCAACCCAGTGTTTCCTACTTAAGGCATAAATCTTTAAATCTTTCAAATTATGCATTTGTTGAGGACTATTTTCAGCCTTGGTTTTTGTGGAATATAATGAGTCACGAATTTAAAATGTCTTCTTTCAAAAAATTCTCTCTATATTCCAAAAACAGGTGGGCATGGTAGCTTTTATCAAACATGACTCAAACAGGAGTAAACAGTGAATTTGTTGGGACTATTTTCATCTGCGGATTAATATGCATTTGATACTGTCAGGCGTATTCACAGCAGCAGGATGTTGTATGTGTCATCTCAGCATCAAGTGGACATGTCCACCTGTGCCACAGTGTAATTTATTGATGTGTTTTTAATAGACTTTGGACAACAATGGAGCTCTGCGGCACAGAGGAATAAGAGTATCAGGCTTTGGCTTCACAGACAATCCTCGTTAATTGGATTATGTCTTTGTTTTTGGTCTTTTTGTGGATTTTTGTTTCAGTAAAAAATGTGGATTATCACCAGACTTTTCCTTCAGCATGTTGCTTTCGCACTAAATTAGCTCCCTCTGGCAGCTGGCAAAGCCACAACAGTTAGCAGCAGATTCCGCTTAAACTACACCTTAAACAACAGTTATTGACAGATTCCTCTTTTTCTTGCCATATTTTTATATATTCAGACGTTATTTTGAGCGCAGGCAATTTTCCAGTGGACCTCCGTGGTGGCAGCAGCGCAGCAGTTGTTGCTAGGGAATCTGTGATGTAACTGCAAAACCTCTATAAAGTGAGTGTGTGTAAATATAGGCTGTGTGTGAGTGTGAGACAGAGGGAAAAAAAGAGTGTGAGTGCATCTACTGTACGTGCCTCACGATTATTTTTGGGGAGCGTACATGCAGAGCTGCACCGGTAGTGGTTTCCGGATGTGAGCATTGGTGTTTGTATGAATGCACGTGTCCTCATTTTGGGGAGAAAAAAGAAAAATCACCTGGGACCCAGCTAGTGTTTGGGTCACTGCTCTGTCGCCACAGCTCCAAATGTCAGCTGGATGGTTCACATGTTTCCAGTAACAGTACCCTTCCCACCCAGCCTCTGCACACCCTCACCTTCCTCAGGCGTCCTCCTGATGGAAGTCGATGTGATGGGGTCTTGGGCCGCAGGAGTGGCGCTGCTAAAACAGATGAAACTGGCTCTAAGAGGCCCTTGTCTCCTACCTGCCAGGCGCTTATAGAGATGGATGGAGGGGAGCGCACGAGCACCACATGAGGCGATTACTGATGAAGGTGTTGAGCGGCAGCCTCACAGCCTCATCTTCAATTCTCCGGTGGCATCGCAGCCTCACCCCGTGGCACACCGGCCCTGAGCCAGCGAGGCCTCTCCAGAGGGCGGATGATGGGACTTATGAGTAAGCGGGGCGGGGGCGATCAAATAAACACACACAAAAGGAAAGAAAATGAAACGCTGATGACGCCATGAGAGGAGGAAATTAGACCAAGAGAGAAGAGAGGAGCAGAAAGAGGAGAAAAACTGAAGAGCGAGGAGAAGGGCAGGGAGGATGATGTGATGCATGCTGGTCGTGGGAGCGCCTCTGCTCTGCTCTGCTCTGTCCCTCCAGGAAGTCATACCGCTTCTCCTCTCCATCTGAAGGAGGCTATGTCGCCATGGCAACCGGAGAGAACCTGCGCCCGTCTCCTGGCTCGCCGGGCTGGGCTGTACGTGTGCACGCATGAATGTGTTTTGCGCAAACACATCGGCTCATCGCCCGCCGCATGTGTGCCTCCGTCTGATGCGTCACTGTCATTCAGTCGGTGTGTGTGTGTGTGTGTGTGTTTATGAGCGCCAAGTGCAGGCATGCGTGTGCGAGAAGGAGATACACACATGTGCACACACATATACACACACACACACACAGCCTCACATTCACAGTTTGTACTGCAGGCTTTATTTTTAGCACGTGGCACTTATATAATCAGGGTGACACTGGGGGGAAATAAAAGGAAGGGGAAAAAACATCTCTTGCATTTTCTTTACCCTCTATCTGCCGCTTTCACACTCTGTTTTTCCTCTTTTACATTTTCCCTCTCTTGCTTTCTATCTTTCCTCCGTTACATGTTCTTGTTTCCCCACCCCTCTTTCGTCTGTCTCTTCTCCCCGGTGCTCCCTGCCTCATTATATATTTGACTCCACATCTTCTCTTCCCGTTTGCCACTCCTCTCCTTGCGCATCTCTGTCTGTTTCCCTCACCCATCATCTGTCTTACTCTTTTCTAGCCTCACCTCCATCCCCCTTCGCCATGACACTCTGCAGCCATGGCAGCGAGATGAAGGGAAGTAAAGAGGGAGGGCAGAAAGACAGAGGGGGGAAATGTAGACAGAATGACGAGCAGAGAAGAAGGAGAAAAGACAAGAAAGATGCAGAGAGAAAGGAAGAGAGACTGATGAGAAAAGAGGTTGAGACACAGTAGCAGGAAGAGAAAGAGGGATGTTCAGAGGGACAGAACCCCTGAGCTCTTCTTTCCAGAGGAGGAGAGCAGGAACCTTCTCAAACAGGATTCCTCGCTGCTCTTAAAGGCTCAGATTCCCAAGTGGGCTGTGCTCCACACTCTTGTTCAGCCCCTCTTTTTCCTCCTATTCTCCCTCCTCCTCTTCCTCAGTCTTGGCCCGTTCTTCAAGGTAATTTGAGAATAGATGACATGTCAGGATTACTTAGTGGGATCGGTGTGGAGTTGGCTTCTGGAATACTGCTGCCAAGTCGGTGGGAATAACCGGCTCGGCCTTTCTCCTGTTACAGTCAAAAAAATCACAGCTTCACTGGCAAACGGCCTCTCTGTGGATTAACATCGAAATAGCCGACACGTGCTGTACTATATAGCCAAGATGTGCTTGATGTGATCAAGTGCTACACAAGCTGAATGCCACATCTGAGGAGTCATCAAAAAAGAAACGGTCTCTACTATATGCACCGCATCCTACTGCCGCTCTGGAAAATTGCTTACGCTATCACCTCTAATTACTTTTTGCTTGACAAACAATAGTGCCAGTATCTCCCATGAAGTGAGTGAAGCACTGTGGTTGGGGAAACGTAAGCGTCTGCTGATGTGCAGCTATTTAAAACAGCTAAATTGCGTACAGTTGCATTTGGTAATAGAAGATATCTTCGCGTGATCGCAGCATGTATTAGCAAAAACAGTTGGGACGCTGTGTAAGGGGTAAATAAAACAGAATGTCATCACTTGCTATTCCTTTTTTACATCAATTGAAAACAGTACAAAGACAATATATTTAAACATCCCAACTTTTTGGGAATCAGAGAAGTCTGGGCTTCTTGGACGGGTCTGATTTATCTATGATCTAAAATATCAGCTCCACTCTGCTTCTCCACCATGCAAGCCATGTTTTTGAACAAGCATTTTCCTCAGCTAAAGGACAGGACTGGCAATATTATATATATTTTTTATAGTCAGCAAATCCCATGAAAATCTCTCAACTTCCCCCAGCCGGTCTGTCGCTCCCAGCCCCCCGCCCACTGGCTCCTACTGAAGACGTAAATCTTTAATAATGAGTCACAAATATATAATTTAATCTTTTAACAAGGCTCACTAGTTTTCAAAAACAGCTGGGCACTGTAGTTGAGTAAACAGAAGTAAATAGTGAATGTTTTTAGGACTATTTTCATCTGCTCATTAATGTGTATCCTAGATATTTGCAGAAGCAGGATGGTATAAGTGGGGTTGACTTAAAATAAACTACCGTGTCCATTGTAATGAAGGAACAGGTCAGCCTGTGCGACAGTGTGGTTCACTCACTGAGACACAGTGGGATCATATAAATCAGGCTCTGTAGAATCAAATCATTATTTTGGGTCTTTTAATGGGATTCATTGACAAGAAGAGAAATATATAATATCGTCAAGCTTATCCATTAAACAGCCTTTACTTAACTAAATCTGCTGCAGTAGTTTGAACCGGCAACTGATGATTGCAAAGAGTTTTCACCTGCTTCTTAACACAAGCTCAAACTGTGTAATGGGGCAAGACTTGGGAGATGAATTTTTGTAATTGTGTCATAATAGATAATGGATGCATTTTAGTAAGACCTGTAGATCTGCTTCCAAACGTGTGTATGTGTGTGTGCAGACGTTAAATATCCCCCCGTGTGTGGTTGCAGGTGTGTGCAGCTATCAGCATGAGTGAGTTTGTATGAATGTGTGCCGACATCTGTGTACATTCATGTTTGTGCTTACATGTGTGGTTGCGTGAGCTTCGTCCAGCACCTCACAGATCCGAGACAGAAATGCGTCAGTGCCTCAGGGAGCGCGTTTCACTTGGCTTCCTCAATGGCTGTTGGGTCCGGCCAAATGCTACCAGAGCACAGAGGAAATCCTCCGCTAGCTGCCGTCCCCCATACACCACTGTCCCTGCAATATCTTCAATATGAGGGACAAAAATCAGTTTTGTTCAGAAAATGTACCTTTACCCAGTTCATAAATACTTTACATATAGAATATACACATACATATAGTAGCTGTCGATTCAGCAGCATATAAATGACTACAGTTAAATTTGAAGCAGGTCTAAAAACCATTCATTTTCCAATCATAGTTTGGTCCAGTTTTATTTTAGATGTCTTCCTACCAGAAAATCATCACACGTTGTGCCTCATGCAGTGCAGGAAACAGTCCGTATTTGAATGCAGATAGTGTGGATCGTACTTTAATGGATTTGGTCTTTGGAGAGGTAAATACCACGTGTCCTGCTCCTTTGAACATTAATTCAGGTTTTTCATTTTTCTCTTTTGACACAATTCAGTTAAGGTGGTTTTAAGCCCCAGCCGGCACAGTGATTGTGTCTTTGCCAAACTTCTACATTGCTGGCTTGGAAGCCTGCCTCTTTCATCATTGTTGTCTTACCCAATGTACAGACCTTGCATGCCTGTCACAAGCTCTCAAATCTGATAATATGCAAAACTATCTCAGGTCAATCAGGAAATTACACCTGGCACCAGTCCAGGGATTACGATGGCAGGCGTGGACAAAGCAGTCGAGTATTATTGTTGATCTTGGATTGCAGAGCGAGGCAGCAGAGCGATGACCTATCACGTTGTTGTTGATACAGCTTTTTGGTAACGGCAGTCCTGCTCTGGCCTCTGTTGTACACACAGTTATTTCATCCGACTCAGTCATTGTGTGAAGCCGCGGTTGATGTTCACTGTTGCAGCTGAGTCGATGGAAACCGCCAGTTAGCGAGCGTCATGGAGGGGCTGCTCCACAGTGATGTTTTGTCACAGGCAGCTGCAGGTGGAGTTGTGTTGTGTATAATGCACAGGAGATCGAGGCATTATGGATACATGAGTTGGGTTTGCCTTGTGAAAAGCAACGTGAAGCGCATGAATGTGGATGTTTACTTGCGTGTGTGCAGGTGTTGTGCAGTTTCTGGGGGACTGACATGCAGCCACAGTGAGGGTTTTCCAGCGGCTGTAGTTTTTAGCCTGACAGCCCAGTGACACATCGTTACATATTGCTCAAGGCAGTGCAAGCAGCATTGACCTTTTATGCTGCTACTGACTTCCTTGCATGTGTTCTTGTGTTCATGTGTATGTAGGTATGTGTGGGAATGCTGCTGTATGTGTGCATGTATGTGTATCATGCACTTCTTCTGTCTGCTCTTTAATTAACTTTCTCGGTTCATACCTCCTCTGACATTCACCACTGTTTTGCTGGTGTGTACTATGAGTAGTTTGGCCATGTGTACACACACACTGCATATTTTCTTGGCAACCCAATCCCAGAATCTATTTGCCATTTTCACATTTAGTTTCACTGCAAAACACTGTTCTTTTAAAAGATATTCCCTCGTTTGGTGTTGTGATGATGATGGTGGAGAGGACTGTCTAGGAGGACTGCCACAGCATTCACAGCTAAAGCTCCTGCCATCTTTACCCCAATAACAAACCCTTTTTAGTGTCATAAATAGCTGATCCATCCTCTCACCATCTTCATCTGAAATCCAGGTCAGTTGGGCCTGCTCAGCATTGCTATACATGTCACTGAGCATGACAGGATTTTAATTGCTTAATTGTATTATGCACTACCTCTGTATGGAAGCATCTGTATTTGTTATGTTTCTCCACCCATTTGTCCAGGTATTTGTCTGGCTGCAGGACTCAGGGTCGAATAAGGTTGACGAGCAAGCTAATTGCTGTGAAAAAACAAACAAAAAGTGTCTATATTACCTAAATTATTTAAGCTAGCACTTTGCTTTAAATACATGATACTAGTTAAAAGGGCCCACTAACAACATTTACTGATGCTATATTTATTATAGTTAATAAAGTTGATAGGTAGCAAATTCTGTTCAGCTGGTGTCATGACGCAAACAGCTTCCTAGCTTGCTGAAGGCTAACAGCGCAAGTTACAAACCCTGCTAAGTATAAAAAAAATGTAAAAAGGCACAAATAAAAAGACTTGAAATGGCACGACTGCATTTTAAGGAACAGACTTATTTGCTTTCTTCAGAGAGTTGAATGAGAATTAATGCCAGTCTTCTGTTTGTAGGGAAATTATGATGCTACCTCCTGCAGCTAGTTCGCTTAGCTAAGCAAAATGACTTGAAACAGGGGTGGATAGCTCTGCAGTAAGACACTGTTTTGTTTTTATCCTTAGATTTTTGCACATATTAAACAAAGAAGATGAAAATGTTAATTAGTGAGCTTTTGAGGTGCTGGTAAGTGTATTTTATTGCCTTTGGACAGAGCTACTGCCAGCTGTCTCTCTGCTAAGCTAAGCTAACTCTCTGCTGGCTGCAGCTTCATATTTACCAGGCAGATTTGAGGGTGGTATCAATCTCCTCAGCTAACTCTGAGCAAGACAGCAAATAAGCATATTTCCCAAAATATCACACTATTCCATTAAATTAAAACAAATTGATGCTAACATGTGCAAGACAGTTTATCACCACAACACAACTCTCCCTACGGGCCTCTTTTTACTCTCACTGGTTTTTACACAAGGAGGTTATTGTCTTTTTTTCTTTCAGTCCTTTGATTCAAACAGGATTGACCCAATATTTTGGATGTGAGTGGTGTGGGATGGCATCCTTTGTCAAAATTCAAAGCGCATTTGTATGTCCCCCCCCCCCTCTCGTCTGACTTCGAGGCAGGGCAATATCGAGCAGAGAAAGTGTTGACTCAGGGGGAAGGAAAGTGTCAGATTAATAACGAAGACAGGCCACGAAAGCCAGTGCAGGAAGCAACAGAAATTAGAGAGCGTGTCCTCATAGTTCAGCCGGCTGAGGTGTGTGCCATGCAGGTTTAAATCAGGTTCATATAGCTGTTTGTCATCTGGTGTCCCTCCCTTTGCTCTTGTCTTTTTCCCCACTGCGCACTGTCTAATGAGAGCGAAAAGGCAGACAACATTTTAATTTTTAATAACAAAGATGGGTCATGACAGGCAGTAGAGGAAGCGGGGAAATTAGGTGAGGAAAGAGTCCCTGGGTGAGGCAAGAGGGTGGGAAGGGAGAGAGGTAGGTAAGTTAGAGCTGCAAGAAATGATCATTTTCATTATTGATTAATCTGTCACCAGTGCTGGAAAGTTACTAAGAACATATACTCCAATACCAAACACTACTTAAGAATAATTTCGAAGTACCTGTACCCTGTGTGAGCACTTTCATTTACAGTACTTAAAAAACCTCTCTGTTTCTGTGAGAAATACCGCACCTTTTTTGCACTGTCCTTTTATCAATACTTTGCTATTATTACTCTATTCATAGTCTTTATAATGTGGCAAAAACATGAAAATGACCAGTGCAAGTTCCCACAGCTGAGAAACAGCAAATCATCACACTGAATGAATTGGAAGTAGTTGCTGGTAGCATTTTTGCTTGATTAATGGCTTAATAAATCAAAATTGTTGATGATGCTTACAAAAGAAGTATCAAACAGAAGGACGGAGGGAATGAAGGTGGGAAGAAGGACATGAGGGAGGAAGTGATGAGGGAAATGTGGAGGAAGAGGAAATAAAGCAGCAAGAGAGAGGAGGAGGACAGCATTATTGGATAGGTAGACAGTTGAGAGGAAAGAAAAGAAAAGAGGAAAAGGAGAGACAGGACCTGAGGGAAGACAGAGTGGGAGGATGGGTGTGTGTGTGTGTGTGTGTGTGTGTGTGTGTGTGTGTATGTGGCAGTGGGGCTGGGGGGTAGGGGAGGGTGTACGTGACACATACCATCAGACAGGATCAGGCAAAAGCAAATGAAGTACATGGCATCGCTCCCTGCATCCTGCATTATGCTAATGAGCCTTCTAATGCTGCTGCCGCTGCTCCTCCTCACTGAGTACATGGAGTGAATATAGCATGAGCGCACACACAACACACATACACACACACATGCACCCATCCTCCCACTCTGTCTTCCCTTAAGTCCAGCAAGAAGTCCTACCTGAACATGTATACAGGCAAAGATACGTGCATGCACATGTCGGCCGTAGCAGACAGTCTTATATAATCATGCATGCACACCTTTCGTGTGGTTGCACACAATTTGGTCAAAAGAAACAACAGTCCACCCCCACCCCTTCCTCCACCCCCACCACCCACTCAGCTTCCTTCTAAGTCTTTTTTTTTTTTTTTTGAGATGTCTGATTATCAGATACATAGTTCATTACTCATGTTTGTTAATAGAAAAGTCAGTTGCAGTGACATCATCCACCTCCTCCTCCTCCTCTTTGCCTTCCTCTCCCTCCTCCTCCTCTTTACCATTTTGCTGTTGGTCACATGACATTGTGTCACTCTCTGAGTCAGGATGTGCAGTCACAAGCCAGATTTGTTGCTGGTCAGAAGCAAAAAAGCTAATTTTTCGTAGTTTATTAGGTTTGTTTTTGTGAGTGGCCCACATACTGTGATGTGTGACTTAGGCAGCAGGGATTAGTGTGTCTTAAAAGTCAAAAACATCATATACTTACACCGCACAATGCTCTCATATGCCATAGAGAAGCTGTTTACTTTTCCCTTTACAGTAACAAATATACTGGTATTCTGGTAGTCATACAATAATAGCTGGGTGTTTATGTTGGGTTGTGCCTTTATATAAAGAGAAATACTAACAAGATACGACTGAATAAAGGATAACATATGTATACACCAATTTCACCCATATGCAGGAATATGCATAACATTAGCAAACCTAACATAATAATAATCAAGCATGATACAAATGTGACTGCATGTCTCTTGAACTCCAATAACTACAAACACAGGAAGTAATCAAATGACTCCAATCACTCTAAGTTACTGCTGATGTTGACGTAACACTTCCTGTTGTCTATGACTCGTACTAAATATTCCCACGGACGAACCGGCAGGATGCTTTTATTGTGAAAACCCTACAGGCATTCTATGTTCTGTCACCAAGTTAGCGAAGCCTCAATAACAGCACAGGTAACAATACTTGACACCAGCCTCTTTGTATTTAGCTCAACATTCAGACACTTAACGGCGCTAACAACAAGCAATAAATATGAACATGTTTTCAACTCGACATATTTCCTTCTGACGTGGTGAGACAGATGAGCTGAGGGCCATAAACTAGCATGCGTGAAATGGATATAATTAGCGTCGAGATTACACGGCTAACTCCTCATCGTCATCCACGTTAGGTAACAGAAGTTATCTATAGCTACATCAGTGTAAGGAAATACAATACTACAATCACATGACCAACCCCCTGAAGTACACACAATATACCAGCAGAACGTGGTTAGCAATACATTAGACATAGAAGCACCATATGGGCCACAGTCCTCGATAACACCAACTTTAGAACTTTGAACTTTGCGGCCTTTTCTACATGAAGGGACAGACTTGCTTAGCCTTTTTGTAATTGACAGTGTGTTGGGTGCTGTGTGTATGCCCATAACATAGATTTTATGTAGTTTAGTCCCTAATTTGATCCAGATTTCATGAAGGTGCTGCTGAATGTATTCACCAGGTGCCGTTCTGTTGGTGGTTTCATTTAGGCCAGAGATAAGAGGGCCGGTGTCCATGTGGTCGTGGTGGTTTGTTCAGATCTTGGTCGTGTGGGCAGCAGCGTTTGTTCAGCTGTCAGAGGGAAGCTCCCAGTGAATGTTCATTCATATCCCGTTGGTCATATTAACAATTTATGCCAGAGCGGTTTTTTCTTTTGCTTTCTCAGGCTGAAAAAGGTTGACATGAATATTGACGATAGTAAATGTGGGCTGTGTGTGTGTGTGTGTGTGTGTGTGTGTGTGTGTGTGTGTGTGTGTGTGTGTGGACTGGAGAGAAAGTGAATTACCAGGCTTGTTTGAGTGAATGAGCGGAGTTGGCCTTCTGAAACGTGTGTGGCTGTGCAGCGCTGTGTGGATGGAGCTGGCTGAACCTGCATCACAGTGGGAATTGGAGAGGCCTGGCCCGGTCAATCACTGTGTCTTACACAACTGACAGCCAAAATATGGAGGCTTTGGACTGCTCATCCAACAGAACCAGGGATATACTCAAAGGCTCACCCATATATCTAAAATACCTCAAATATTGTTAATCAACTCACATTAGGAATCATAAATGATCGCTGTTCCTATTTCATAATGAAAAGGTGGCCTGGTGGTTAGCAAGGTTGCACCATTTCTAAATCTGACACACTTTAGATACACCTTATTTCAGTGTTAACAGGATGCTGGATTTTTGGGTTCCATAGACAAACTATGAAAGCATGCTTCAACGTGTGCAGACACTACAAACACCAGAGTTGTCTGGTTGCTTTGGCATTAAAGACTGAGTTGAGTTGATTTCTATTCCAATTGTAAATTATTTTTTACTTTGTTTTAACCTTGCAAACCCATGGTGATCATAAGCAAGACAGAGAGCATTCAAACACTTCAAGGTGACCAGCAACCTTTACTGTCAGCAGTAAACAGCAGTAAAAGGAAAATATTCCCAGTCACACGTATGTAATATAAGAAATGCATTTTATACCATTGTTTTATGCCAGTGTGGTCATGTGTTGTGTGCTAACAATGCTGCCATTGTTGTGGTTTGATTCCCTGCAGAGATATTCATTAAAATAAATTACCAAAATTCTTTGGAAGAATTGTTCACTGAATGGACTAAACATGTTTGCTCAGTATCTATAGTGCTGTTGTGTCCAAGAGGGAAACAACTTTGAAGGACAAACTCTCCGCCCTGATCAGATGACACTCATTTAAAACATGTCAGCCAGCTCTTCCCCGCCGGCCACCTTTTTGCCCGCCATGTTCCTATGTCGTTTCTTTGCCTCCTTGTCACGTGTCGTCCCTGTTTGTGTTGATTTGCATCAGTATATGTCTGGCGGCCTTCCTGCGGACAGGCAGACAGATAACTCTAATAGTTACTAACTAATGACGGCTGGCTGTGGATTTGGCTCAAATTGAATGAATGAGGGTCTGTGTGCGAGGAGTGGAAAATCCAAGCGGCGGTTGCATGCCAGACGGATATAGCAGGCAGGCGGTCTGTGCACCTCCCCGGCAGATTGGAAGAGGAGGAGGAGGAGGTTTGGATGTGTGAACAGCTGGTGACTGAATAAAGAGGGGTTTGGGACGATGGTAAGGAAACAGTGCAGAGAGTAAGAGGTGAGAGGTCAGGCACCTGAGCCTGCTCTGTCTTCTTTCTGGGCGTTTGGGCTTCTTCAAGGCTACCAGCTACCAGATACCATCACAGATTTGATGAACAGACCAGCAGGTCAGGAGGGGCTGGGACTGCTAATGTCTGCCTGTGTTAGTCCTGTGGTGGGCTGGCAATCTGTCCAAGATTCCCACCTGTTTCCAAGACTATGAAAAGGATCAAAAGTGCAAAGACAATGAATGAATTACACTCGTTACTACTAACATTTAACAATGATTTTTGGTAACCTTGACCAAATCGTTTTAACCATGATGCAACTGCAGTGTGTTGCAGAGTGTTTTAGGAGTGATTAGTTAACAAGACCGTATCTCTGTTAGCAGCTCTGTGAGGCTGTACATGGGCACAGCAGTGTTTAGAGCTAGAGGACTGAAGTGGTGTTACAACCAACCGACTGACTACTGACATTGCCGAGTCGCTAGCGTGGCTAAAAGCATTGGCAATGACAGTTGCGTTTAAATGTAATCCATGGTTTTGCAGAATCATTCCTTAAATATTCTGTTTGATTTGCCAGTTTTCTTTGGCAGCAGTATACAGGAAACCTTGTCGTTACACTCAGAATCCAACGATTAATGTGTGTGAAGGCTCTTTTGCATAACGGCAGATTAAAATTGTCTGAGGGAGAAATTTTAGTCTTAAAAACAGACTATTTCTGTCTTGTGATGCCGGTGACTTTGACCGCAGCTGCGGACGCGCTATCAGTCAGGAATAAACTCACTTCCACACCTTTATTTCCGACTCTTGTCGTTGTTCCAGTGGCTCTGACATTGACCCTTTTTTGATAGAGGTTAATCCCTCAAGCATGCACACTGAATGAGCCATCTCCAGCTGAGTGGCAGGTTCCGCTGTGGGGGGTCGGGGCAGCTGGAGGGGACTGACTTCCTCACTTCTTCTCCTCCCGACTACTTTCTTCCGCCCCTCACATTTCCCCTCCCTCCTCCCTTCTCCCTTCTCCGCCTCTGTATTGGACCCAGCCGGCACACCTAGGGGGCTGCGAACAGGTGTTATTCCCCTGTCAGGGGCCGCACTTAAAGGAGATGCCGGGAATGAAGTTGGCATGTAGATGACTGGGAAATCAGGTCAGCATCCCGAACTCACACACGCAAACATAGCTACACACTGCCAAGAGTGTCTAAAAATAACGATGTCACCAACAGGGGGTGGACAGGAAAATAAAGTAAATGAAAGCAGAAGCATTTGCTGAAGTAGAGGATGTGATGAGCGCAAAGGTGGCCTGGAGAGCAAGAGATATGAAGGAGGGTAGAAGATAAACATAAAATGAGAGAATGGAAAAGGAGGAGGTAGAGGAGAAAAATGAGACTGGGGGTTGAGGACGGAAAAGGAGAAGCTAGCTGGATAGGGCATACCATGTCCCCCATGATTGTGCCTGCCACACCTTGTTAAGGCGTCCTGCTGCGTCCCCCCCCCCCAACCCTTCCTCTTTCCCCGGGCACTGACACACTGTGTTCCTGACAAACACAGTTGGGGGGACATGGGGAAAAGCACAGGAGCGGAGGAACAACGGCTGCGGGATGCAGTGCCGTATTGTTCAGGCTGAATTGCACGGTCACGCAGGGTGGGCAAAGAAGAAACTTGACGAACAAGAGGGGAAGGAAGAAGACACATACTGTAAAGAGGGATTAGCTCAAACAGTAGGGGAGGGGTATGAATATGGAAAAGAGTCAGGCCTGGGTCAGATAGTATTTGCAAAAACTTCTTAGCATTTGCTTCAACTTGCACGATGGGTGGGAGGCTGCTCGAGTACCATGAGAATGCATTTATGCAGAAAAAAGCAGCCTCCTAATGCTGTAAGTGAAACAATAAGAGGCAGATTGCACTTTTGAACTTAAGAAGTTTTTCCAGGAACACAGGAGACCTTTTACAAACTCAGGAACTATGTATTTGACTGGAGAAAACACAGCCTAGATTTATTTGTTGCCCCACAGTAAGTCTGTCAACAAGGGGTATTACTTTGTGATGACCTAGGAAATATGGGGGCCATCCCGAACTTACTGAATATAGACCTCAAGGCCGCTGCAAGCCGGTTTGGTATCAGTTTTCAGACAAGGAACAGCATTATCTTGTAATGCCTATAGATGTTTAAAGAAACTGAAGGTTGAGCATTTTGGGAAATATGTTGTTTTGCTTCCATTCCAGCGTTAGATGAGAGGAGTGAAACCACTCTCAGGGCTGGGAGGTGATTAGCCTAGCTGAGCATAATAACAAGTGGAAGCAAGGGGAAACAGCTAACCTGCCACAACAACCCACCTATCAACACCTTCTAGTGGGTGTTACGCACTGTAATTATTACTGGGTGAATAGAAATAATGACACGAGGAAACTCCTTTGGCCTCTGGGAGTATTTTTGTGCCATGGAGAAAGCCAGACTAGCTGTTTCACCCTGCTTTCAGTTTTTATGCTAAGCTAGGCTAATCTGCTCCCTCCTCTAGCCATGTACGTAACGCACAGAGATGAGGGAGGTTTCAGTCTCCTGGAGTGAACATGAATAAATGCACTTTCCAAAATGTTGAATTATTCTTCTAAGGGAAGCTGAAAAGTAGACTCATTAAGTGCTCTGAAACACAGTGGGATAAAGAGAGAGAGAGCAACATAAAACACAGCTTTATTTGCTGATGTTTCAAAGTGGTTATGTACTAAAACAGAAGAGAATCACTCAAAAGTTCATCACCCGATTTGAAATGGGGCGTCTCTCCTTCCTGTTTCTGTTCCTGCGGGTCTCTTTTACGACATCAGAGCCACACAAGAAAAATTACCAATAACAATATAATGAATCACTATTGTCCTTCATAGAAATAAAGCAGTACTTCACTTAATCTTCACAGTTTCTTCAGATGCAGCAGATCCACAAACAGCAGTGCACAGAAAGGGACTCGCATGCAGTTCCTGAGTCTTGAACGTGGAAGACGCAGTGATAGAGAGATGAAGAGAGGGTACGCTGAAGGAATAACAGAGGTGAACGAAAGCAAAAGATCAGGCAGGCATCTTAATTGAATAGGCATGTACAGCTGTAGAGCTCTTCCCCGAGAGGTTTTCAACAAATGTCACAGGGAATGAGGAGAGTGATGGAGGACAGGATCGATCGTTTTAGGTCCTCCCTCCCTCTCCTCCACTTCTCCTACCATTCTCCTCTCTGTACCAGAGAACTTAAATGCCCCTCCACTGTGAGACCAGAGGCCCATCTGACTGACTGACTGACTGACTGACTTACTGACTGACTGACTGACTTGCCGGCTGATCTGCGTCTCCCCTCTTCCCCCCCCGGCTGGGAGAGCAGCATTAGACCTCTTCACTGCCCCTCACTTCCTCCACTGTGAGTCCCTGCCCTTTGCATGTTTCTTCTGCATGGCTTACTGTTTTAGATATCTCACTGCACACCATCTAGCCTTTTAGTACACTTCCCATTTAACAGCAGCAAAGAGGAGGTTGTCGAAAGGCTTAAATGGTCAGGAGTTAGCAGTGGATCTGCATTGAGGAGTGATAGAGCAGATGGACAACTGGGCTTCGTGCTAGTTTCTCATGTTCTGCTTTTAGCTGATGCTCTTAAAGGAGCATAGTGATTTATTGCAGCTCGGGTCTTATTTTTGTTGCTTTGGCTGTCATTTCAGTTTCTTGTGCATCAAACTGGTGAGATGTGGCAGCATGGCGACATTGCTACAACCAAATCTAACAGAGTAAGAAACACATCTGGTCAGATGATTGTACGGGTTGTAAATGAGCCATTTCTGGAGGAAGAAAGTGAATGTACCCAAAATATTGGGAGAAATTCCTCTATACACAGGACAATTGTGAGTGCGCTCAACTACAGCAAGTACCAGAGGGCAAAGTTGACTGAGAGTTTGGAGTTTTGACTGTGGGAGAGACAGAACTTTAGAGTGGAAAGTTCACAAATTATCTGGACGCTTGATTTTAGAGGGCCTTGTAGGTAAATTGGGAGAATCTTGAATGTGATTTTATATTTCACGGGCAGCCGGTGAAGTGAAGCCAGGATTTAGGGTCATGGGAGTTCTACAGCTGGATTTTCAATCGACCATGTGGATAATAATTTTACAGTTCACCAAATAAGTTTTGGTAACCTGAGGGTTGTTTAAAAACTGTATGATTTGTGCATCCAGTCAGCCTAGTGGATGGGATAATATATTAAATAACTGCAAAGCCTCTTATCTTGTTCTCTCTTTCTGTTCTGGTTGTATCATCACTGGTTTTCTGTCCAGTGAGGGTGGAGACAAAAATAGGATCATCTTGCATGTGTCCCATTGAATCTAGCCATGCTTCCAGATCTCAGCTATTTATATGGTTCAGATGCTGTCAGTCCAATTAAAAAAAATAGAATTAAATAAAACACATCCTATTTGATGATCACATTGAGGAGACATGTTTTCTAATTTTTGAGGTGATATTACGAGACGAGAACGTGCTCAGGTGAGGTGTTTGCCTGGAGTTGGGTGGGTCTCAATGGTTAACTGAAATGTTACTGATTTGACATGGCATTATGATAAACTGTGATGAACGCTCATGATATCAGTGGCTTATCAGCTCATGCAGCTCATTATTTTTAATCAGCCTCAGTTTCCAGTATTGCCGTCATCTGTCAGCTGCATGCACCTGCTGATAATGATAAGCTACAAGGCCCTCGCCTTTCCTAAAGAGGTACAATACTACCCAATGACCCCCTAGGTCTGTGCTTAGTGGACAGATTGCATGACTCCAGCATCCAATCCGATCCCCTGCACTGTTAGCTAATGGTAATGAGGATTGGGGAGGACGGATGATGGCAACACGCTCCATGGGATGGAATTAGCGCTGAGCATTTCAACTTTCCCTGTGAGGCAGTGGTCCTTTTATCCTGTCATTATTGGTGGAGACAATGGTGTGGTTAATCTTTTTAAGACAACACAGCAGAGGGCCAGGAGGGAGGGAGGAGCCACCCAATAATCTCATCAGAGACCAGAGGACATACACTGAGATGGAGGAGAGTTCCTCCCTTACATGTCAAATCATCCTCTTCTCCCGTTACTCCGCTGCCTCCCCCTTCGCTTCCCTGTCACTGTGTGTGTGTGTGTGTGTGTGTGTGTGTGTGTGTGTGTGTGTGTGTGTGTGTGTGTNTGTGTGTGTGTGTGTGTGTGTGTGTGTGTGTGTGTGTGTGTGTGTGTTGGTCTGAAGCTGTGCGAGCAAACGGGGAACGCACCATGCAGTCATGTCTCCTCTGTGTGTGTGTATGTGTGCCAGCATCCTTCACTGCATTAAAGAAAGGTGTGATGTGTCAAAGGAGCTGTAAGATGTACAGCGAACATGCAAGATGAATGTGTGAAGGTAACTAAAGATGTGCGAGTGTACAAACTGCAGGTTGTGATGCCATACAATGAAGACAGTGATCAGCATAGGGCAGATTTCTTCTCACTTGGTAGTAAGCAAGACAGATGGTGTGGTTTTTGTTCATGTTACCGAAAACTGTGTATTCTGACTGTAACTGGGATTATAATTTAATGTTTTAAAGTGGGACATCGTCAGATATTGGATGTCAAATACAACACAGTAATCTGAAATTACAAAAAACACTTTTATACCCTTAAAATGTGATCTTTCTTAATGGGATGCTCTCGAGAGGCAGGTGCAACTTGCACAGCAAAAGCCACGTGACAGGTGGAGCAGCCATAGGCTCTGACAGGCTGCATTTTGTTAACGCCATTGCTAGCTCGGCAACCTTTCTTAACTCGTGTCCAACCGTTTTCAAAGATACAAAAGTCTGTCCTAAATTGTACTGGAATTGTTTCTACAGATGCCAAATTATATGGTATTTTTATAATAGTGTGTCTAACATGATGCAGAAGATATCGATTTCCCTTCAAAGAAATGTTACGTATAAAAACACAGTCAGAAGCCCCAGTGACCCCAGTGAGTATAGAGGAAAATGTTCAGGCTGAGCCTTGAGACTTCATGCAGTGTTTTAAACCTCCAGAGGACAGAAATGAGACTGCTCTCATAAGCCGGTCAATGGAAATTCATTGGCAAGCTGCGTGACGTTTATAGTGGTTCTATGCAGCCCAAAGGCCATTGGAAGACGTTCCACAGTCATTTCTGTATAATTAGGAATTTATCAAGGGACCCATTTTAACATCAGAAGACACTACATTTGTTGCCAGCCCGAAGGTTGGGAAACTGTGATGTACTGTAGAGAATTGCAGTGTAAAACCTAGCTGTAGGCGTGTTATGTATGTGTACTGTGGAGCGTGTATGGGAGCATTGTGTGTACAGGACCCCAGGCTGTGAATAGTGATCATAATTTCATGGTGTGTTTTCACTGTGTTTTAATGTGTGTGGCTGTACTATGTGTGTCTACGTGCAGCCATTAAATGGCGGAGAAGTTGAGGTCTCTGGCTGGCACACAAACAGACACACGCACACACACACAGTCTCACAGCCCCCTCCAGAGAAAATCCATGTCCCTGCCTATTTTAAGAACTGGATGTCTCCTCCTTGTGCCATCCACTCCTCAATCAGCGATGTCTTTCTGTCTCTGCAGCAAATCAAATGGACCCCCCACAGCCAGCCAATCACACATGCACATATACACATACACTGACACACACTCGCAATTCTACGCAATTCCAATGAGGACCTTAATGTATTTGCTAATAGTGGTTCCCAACCTTTTTTGCCTGTGACCACTTCATATAATGTTATGTCGACATCAACCACCAACCGAGGCCTGCAGAGGTAAAACTGTCAAATATTTTAAAGAGAAAAAAAAGATTTTGGAAAAGTCTGAAAATTAAACAGAATTTTGTGTCGTAGAATTTTTTTTCCATCTTATTTCTCAGCCCTCGTGATGGTCCCAACACCTAAGCAGGGAACTAATGTCCTGTAGATGGAGGTTAAACTGAAAGTGACATACAGAGTAATTATTTGCATCATGTAAGTGATGGGCTAAACTGAAAAAATTACGAGAGACCCCAAGAGCACCCACAAAGTGGTTTAGAATACCATAAGAGAGGATTTTAGGAGAAAATTATAACAGTAGGTATAGAGTAGAAATAATGCACAAATAATGCACATATTTGATGATGTTGCAGCAAAAGTTCAACTTTTTCGCTGGATGAGTTTCTGTATCAAGACCCATGCTGCTACTTTAGTGGCTTCAATGAAATAAATGAGGAGGCTGCAGCCGAGGAGCAGCGCTAGCGTTGAGCTGAAGATGGCCTCAAGCCGTAACCTTAAGTCTTATGTCACATTTACAGTATATCATATGGGATGGATGGTAGAGAGAGGAAAGACTCAAGTGTTCACATTGAGAGACAACTTAAGAGAGTTTGAGCCTCTGAAATGCTGATAGACCTTTATCCATCACATTTATTTGTATTTGCATTTAAACAATTGACTTTGGGTGATGTGAGGCATCCATGTCTGTTTGGTTTTCAGGCACTTCCTTACTCTTAAAAAGTAAAGTAGCACACATGAAAACACACACACATTCCAACCCCTCCCCCATCCACTGCCTCCACTGTAACTGTAAAAGTGGTGACATCTGCCAAACGCACAAAAAGACATAATGCACAAGAACATTTGCACAAACTCACACATTCTCACACTCATGAATGTGCTTTCTGTTGCTTGATTAGAGATTCACTGAGGCGTGGCGCTGTGGTTTTTTTTTTCTTTTTCTGTTTCCCTGCAGAAATAATAGAAGCATGTGTAGTAACACCAATGTGCAGAGCAGATCAGAAGGGCTGTCGAATGCGTGAAACGTGCTGTGGCTTGGTCAGCTGCCCGGGTCCTGTGGAGAGCAAAACAGCCACAGAGAGCAGACTGCGATAGGACTGCAAACTCTAATTCAGACAGAATATGTACTTATTATAGTTTTTTGCAGTGACAGGGTGACCTAAAAACTAGTATTTTAACTTAATGACCCAGATTTAGGGCTCATTGCTTTTGTTTTTATTTTTAAAATCTAGAAAGGGGGACAGTGAAGTTCATCTGAGCATCATCATGAAAACAGAGCCTTTGCAGCAATAGGGGCCACTTGAGAGCTAGTTGGTGACCTACTGTATCTACAGCATCTAAGCAAGCCAGGGCCATGCTAGTATTTCTACTCAGGATTGTACATAATTTTGCTCAGTGCGTAGCGAGTATGATCAGTGTCTTCTTGCAGCAGGAAGCATAACTTCTGGGTTTGTGTGGACACACAATCTGGGTGAAAATGTCAACCTATTTTTAAAAACAAAACAATGTGCTTTGCAGAAAAACATCTTAAGTGTCCTTGAGCAAGTCATCGCTCTGACTGTGTGAAAAGAGTATTTCTACACAGGCATCAATAATGTATCACATTTAGCCCCTCTGGGCAGTATCATGACCTTTATATTTGCTTTATAAATTACAATTTGTGCAGCTGAGGTCAAATATGTTGGTGCAGTAATGTTTTATAGACAGTTATGGTCAATTTCAATGAAAAATTGGGGCCCAGAATGACGAATGAGACAACATGTTGCCTTTTATCTGGTAAGACAACTGTGATACTGACCACGACAGTGAGGAGAAGTGATTCTCAATCAAGTGGAATTGACGCTCAATGGCCTGCAAATTTATATTCCAACCAAACACTTCAGCAGCTCATTTAACTTCTTACCACACCTTCAACCAGAAAAAAAGTAATTAATTAGTGAAATCAGCCACTGTAAAATTTCAGTGGAGTGAAAAACCGCTGCTTCTTCAGCCATGGTGTAACATGGTTGTAGAGCATTGCTGTATCTTTACATGAAAAGCGTAGTAAGAATTAAGTCCATGAGAGCTGATAGGGCTTCAAGGCTAATGAATGGTGAGAATATATTAGAGTTATTACTCTTCAAATAGAGCTTGTAGGACAGAGTGACATATATATGGGGTATATATGATTTATAAATCATGCAGGAGGTTCTAGACTTCAGACCCCAAGCCACACATAAAGTTTAATTCACTCCTCTGTTGGAAATGAAGAAGAAGAAATAAAGTTCTGAAGAACTTAAGTGTGAAAAGAGATATCATAATGCAACACTATGAATATCCTCCAGGAAAGTCTGTCTGTTATGCTCATTTTTAAATGATTATCGCGTCTCTCTCCCTCTCTGTGACGCCCATCTTCCAGTGAAACTTCTCAAAACACTTTTGCCAGCGAGGTCGAACAACTCCTCAAAGAAACTACAGCGTTTTAGCTTCAGCCAGCCCTGATGATGTGTTATAAGATATATATTAACTGTTTTTGCATGCATAAATTGGATAGATCCTGAGTAACTACTAGCTAGTTTCACAGTGATTTGCTGAAATCAGGTTACACCGTAAAACCTAAGGAATGTCTTAGCGAATGAAGACTTTGTTGGTTTGTAAATGTGTTTCTAGAAATCATCTGAGGAACCTTCCAAACATATGAAGCAACCAACTACCTGAAGAGCAAGAAGTCCTTTTAGCATCACTAGCTGCAGCCATAGCATTCATAAATAGCAATTTTAGCTGCCACTAAAAGTTAGCAACTAGCTAGCAAGCTAGCTAGCTAGCTATGCAGCTCAAACACCTGTTGGTTACTCATAGTAAATATTCAATCACAGCTAATCTCTATGTAAGAACTATTGTGTTGACCAGCCTTTATTAATTTAGTGAAGTTTTAATCTTGATTCAAACACTTTAATTAACAAGGCTAACCTTACAGCTATGCTTAAAAAGAGAAGGAAAGAAACATAAACCGTCATGTAGAACCACAGACCCACAGCCAGCTCTCTATTTTTGGAGCTTCAATCGTTTGCCTTGTTTCTATACATGACAAGAAGAATTGTGTTTCATCATTTTATCCATTTTATTATATTTCTGAAATGCCTGGAGGGAATTTCATTACATCTGGCACTAACATCCACTTGGACTCCGGGATGAAGTGATTAGATTTTGGCGGTCAAAGGTTAAAGGTCTCAAGAACTCATATGATTATTATGACAAAATGTCACTGTGACATCATAATGTTCTGCAAATACAATTTTCTGCCCATTATTTAACTATAACTCGGGAAGATTGTGGCCATATTTCACATTTGGTGACTAGTCTTGGGCATCCATTTTGAAATTGTAGAGATCTCCTGTGCTGCCGGGTTGAAGATATGTGTGAAGCTTCAACATTTTACAATCTGTAGCTTCTCTGCAGCCGCGTCCATATTTGTAGTCCAGCTTCAGGTGATTGTTGTTGCTCCATGTGATGATGTCCTCTGTGCTCCTCTGTAAAACTAGTCTCCAAGTCAAGTTATTACATTTCTAGGGGAGCTTGTTGTTCTCTAAAGTCATTCATATACAGTATGATGGCGTTCGTCATTTGGCTGCAGGCGGTTTGACTTGGCCAGCGCCGGCTCTCAACACCCAGAATAGCCCAACCATCTCTTTTGGCCTCACCAGGGTTGTACACTGGCTTTCATTCTGGAGGCCTGACTGCATCCTCTATTACTTCCCTCTCTTCCTCCTCTCCCTCCCTTGTCGCCCCCTATCAGACACTTCATCTCTGAGTGTTTTATTGCATTGTGTCCTTGTAGAGGAGGACCTTTGGGCTCGCTCCAGACATCCAAAAAAATATAGCTCACTTTTTTCCACCTCCTCCTGCTCGCCTTGCTCTTGGCTCAGAAAATATGGATCATGGCTGTCTGTTTTTTCAATTGCTCCCCCGTCCTCTCGCGTACCTTTGAGTGTCCTCTCCGTTTTTTCATCTTCTCCTTTTGTCTTTTTCTCCTTCAGCACAGGCAGTCAGTATGTTTTTATGGAGACTGTGTTGCAAGGGTGCATGACAAGTGAAACCAACCAACTCCACTCCTCCCCCCATAGTCAGGCCTCTCTGTTTAGATCAGTGACAGTCTCTTGCCTCTCTAGAAAGTAGATTTTATTCTCAGCCATGCCCCCCATGTCTTTAGTATTCCGGGTTTCACAGAGCTCTCTGTGTCTCTGCTTTCTGTCCAAAATTCTTTCTCTGGTCTTCTTTCTCTTTTGTATTGGAAAGTAATTATTATTGTATGAATCAACCTGTTTCATTTCAGATGGGAGGCATTTGCTACAAAGCGTGAGGGGATGAGTTTTAAGACTGGAGCCACGGGAATCACACAAATGTGATCAAGGGCTCCTACTAGCAGTTATTTTCATTATGGATCATTCTAATGATTATTCACTCCATTCAAGACATTCACAGTCATATGTGCCATGTAGTTACAGATGTATATGGCAAAAGAGATGAAGCTGTTTGGCCATTTTCCTTAAAAATTATTAAAACTATTCCATCATCAAAACAGATAATCAATTTTCTCTCAACTTTCTTGTTATAAACAGCTTTAATTAATAGGCACTCTGTTGGGTTTTCTTATACACAAGTTTATGTTTCCATTCAATGTTTCTCACCAAAACACACTCTGTGAATCCTTGGGGTTTAGATTACATTTCCTTCCAACATTTGCAAAGCTATTTTGAAAGCTGCATTGTTTACATCTGTGTTTATTTGCCAGCAGTCATCTTCCCTGCCTTTTGTCGTCGCTTTGCTGTGTTACTGCCACCTGTTGATCTGTCAAGTGATGTAAAACCGCTGGCAGAAAGGTGTATTGTATCACCCATGTACCTTCATGTCTTCATGCATGTGCACGGGACAAACAAAACACTCAGGTAAACGTTGTTGTTTAGCACTACTAATGGCCAAAAACTCAACAATGTAAAGTCATTTTAATCTCTGATTAATCTTTCAGTGTTTTTTGATCCATAAAAGAGCATTAAATGATAATGTGATACAATAAACAAATGATCGTTTTCTCAGAAGCCAAGGTGGCATCTTCAAATTCTTTTCGATCAGCGGTCTAAAACCCAAAAAGATTCACTTAACAAAGCTACTATAAAGAAGGGAAAAGCAGTAAATCCTCATACTCGAGAAGCTGGGATGAATTAAACTTCTCCTGATTAATGCAAAAAATAAGCTGAGAGGGCTTTATCCTCTGCATCCCCTTGTTGTTCACTGTGTTATGAATCCTTGGGGTGAAAGGGATGTCCCTGTTGGACAATGAGAGAGTTACAGTTGCAGCACAAAGGCGGGATATGCACAGCCGTTCTCTAGTGTTATTGGTGTGTTTGGACAAAGGCTTTAAGGGCTGGAGTACCACTGTGTAATGTGACAGGACACAGGAAGCGAGCTGCCACGGTGTGATCTCCTCGGTCGTCCCTTCCTCCGCCTGCACCAGGTTTATGTGTGTGTGTGTGTGTGTGTGTGTGTGTGCGTGGGTTTGTCAGAGGAGTGTGCAGATAAAGTAATAGACTGTGCGTCAGCAGGCAGAGGTAAACCTGTTAGGACGCTTTATTCCCTCCAGGGACAGTTTCATTGTGCTGTTTAGCTCGGTGCAGCCGAATGAATAGGAATGAATGGAAAAGGTTGAAGTTTTACGGAAAGTCGTCGCGTGTCATGTGCCGCATTCAGAGAGGGAGCCGGGCTGGTGAAAGGGGTTTTGTATCCATGACAACAAGTGAGGGAGCGAGAGCAGCAAATGGGAGCGGGTCGGCTGCATTAGAAATCTGAGCCCCAGACCTGAGAATGTGAGAGATCCACAGGATCAGGGGGGTATCTTGTCACTGAGGGCACATTCGATCATGCTCCTCCTCTCCTAAATCTAACCCACACTGTAATCTGAGCGACTGCCCACTCGCCATGATAAATGAGAGATTTACTGTTCCCACAGAGATGGATGCAGGTTGTGTCAGACCACGCGGCTGGGTTGAAGGAGGTGAGATGGGCTGAGGAGGGACAGCTGCAGTCCTGCCTTGGAATTCGGATAATTTGATTCCTTGTCCAGCTTCGTGACAACCCATGGTTCCTCTTCGCAGCAGTATTAATAAACCTTGCTGTGAGCTCTCATCGCGAGCTACACGTCTGTCAGTAGCAGGAGCACGCACCTCACAGCGAGGCTTCACCTTTCCATCTGCTTATGTGTATCTGCGTGTTTATGTGCGTCTCTGCCACTGTTGTAACCCTGATGAGACATCCACCGCCTGTGTCCTCTAACTGATATTGTAAAGTCATATAATACTTTATTGATCAATCTGTTGCCGTGACCCCTCACCCTTCCTCCAGAGTCAACCACAGCTCTGTGTCCCTTGAGCTTGTAGCGATTTAGGGGTCGATTGCTCAGGCTGAAGGCTGAACACACAGCATTTTTTTTTTTTTTTTTCAAGCCACTGACAGTAAATAATAGTGGAAGAGGTGAATGTGACATCAACCACCGGTTTCTAACTGATTGTTTTGAAGCCGACAGACTGTATTTATCGTCGCTTTTTGGGAGCCAAAACAGGCAGAACGAAGCCAAGATCAGAGGCAGAGGAGAGGGAGTGAATCCAGCTCAACGTGGGGCTGCAGCTGATGATTATTTTCATTATCAGCTAACGTGTCAGAAGTGAGTCAAAAATGGCAATCACAGTTACCCAAGATGACATCTTTAAATTGCTTGTTTTATCCAACCAAGTGCGCCTTTTATGTCTTATGTAAAGATCTTTGAATTGCCTCATTGTTCAGAGGTGCTATACAAATAAACTCCCAGGTATTACATCTATATCTGCACCCCATGATCCAAAACAGGAAGTAGCGTGCCTCACATGTAGTAAGGCAGAAAGTTGACTTTCAGGAAATGAAAGTTTAGCCCTTAATTGAGTGTTTAAGTATGTGTGCATGTACAAGGAATCTGACTCCAGTTTAAAGATTTCTCTCAGTGGACTTGCACAGATAAAAAGGACATACAAAAAAAAAGACGACTGAACAACAAGTTAGAAGTATTAAAAAATGTTAATCAAACAATATATGCAAAGAACTCCATTAAGTCGGCTTATAACGTTAAACATTAAATAATGTTAGCATGAATCATTCAAATGTTATATTAGCTTAATTCTAATGACTAAATATTACATATGACATCACTATTGTCGCTGCTGTTTTCTCTTCCACAGCAACTCTGCTTAATAACACCATGAGGCGAAGGCTTTGTATTTAGTTAAATTAATGTTCATGTCTCTAATGAATCATCATTAACAGCAACTCTGTCGGAGAGCCATTTTTCTTCTTTCGGAATCACCACAAGTCCCATCTGTCGCCTGATCTGATTGGACGGTAGATACAAAACAGTGAGTGATAGTGAATTGATTCATTTCTTCAGACTCCAGACGCAGAGACAGCTCACAAATCAATCGCTCTAAAAAAAATTAAAAATAAAAACACTCCCAATGTGATCGCACCCTTCACGAGCTGCTCAAGGACACTTCAGCAGGGAGGATGCTTGCCAAAACGGGGGCTTGAATTTGGGCGCTCTGAATGAGAGATCGCCTCTTTCAGTGCGAGGCCACCCCGTCGCCTCAGTGTGACTCAAGGGAAACTTAAATCGGGTCTTGAATATTGGTAAATTTGTGATCATAGTGCATACGTTTCCTGCGTTGTCTCTCTGGGTTGAGCGTCCAAACTGGAACTCACTTTGGCAGACATGTTTTATTCAAACAGCATCTGGCGCCTCTGCGCTAACGCTCGTTCTTTTCGCCTTAAACAACTCGTGATCACAGCTATCGCATCTGGCTCAAGCTTGGCCATCAAATTTGCAAGTGGCCAAGCGGAGGGTTTTGTGTGATTGCGTGACTCATTTTGCTTTGGTTTATGTAATATTGATGTCCGACTTCAGCAGGTCGGCCGCCGCCTCGACGGGGATTTTACTTCCCTGTTTTGAAAGTTTTAGCTCTTTGTCAGTTGGTCAAGTGTGCTTTGATTTGTTTGCCTCGCCGGATGAAAATAAAGTAGATATGGAGAGAAAGAAGACGAGGGTGAGGGGAAGAAGCTGCGTGGAGGCCTTGTGGGTGTGGAATATTAAATCTGATGTGAGTTTGTCATCAGATTGGCAAGAAATCATTGACAAATGTGTTTACTGGCTTTTTTCTGTGATTGCTGGGGAAAAGCAATAATCAGGACTATAATGAGCGAGGCACATAATCCCTGCGCTTGGTGACAGAAACCAGGCCTGCTTAATTAAGGCACTGATTTCCCACGAGGCACTGGGGCCTTTTTTTTCCCCTTGTCCTCTTCCCGTCTTTATTGGCTTGACTTTATTCTGGATTTTGAGTGGAGTCGTTGCCTTGATCTGACTAGGCTGAAATGGTTTGAGATTGAGTGGTTGCAAAGCTGATGGTTCTTACTGTTTTACACCACAACGTTTTCTTTTCTATAACTCCTTCCTGCTTCTGTTCAGGCCGGTTTACTTCCAGCAGGATGCAGGTGATGTTTGCTACTAAAACTTTTGAGGAACAGAGCTCCTCGTAATCCTGTCGCCATCAAGACCTCCTTACCGCGGTGAAGTGAAAGTAATGCGTGCTGTTTAAAACCCATGATTCAGTCCCTCCACACGTGCTTCAGCAGCGGTTAAATGCAGTCTTGCGTGAGAGTGAAAAGCAACTGAAAAGCCCTCAGTAGATTAAGAAAGGAGACGGAGGCAGAGGAAACTTTCAAGAGAATTTGAAAAGGTTGTTCTTAGTTCAAAACAGAAAGCCCACGGCCCGGGTCAGCGGCAGCAGGTGTTTCCTACAGACGACCAGCAAGAGAGAAAGGAAAGGTCATATTTAATTGCAGCACTTTCAGCTGCTGCTCCTACTCTAGCCTGGAGTACATAAGTCCTCCTAGTTTTTGTGCAAATCCTCACAAAAAGGAAAGGCTTTGCAGAGCGAAAGCTGAGCGATTTTAGGGTCACCAACAGAGAAGACAACATTTTCAAGCAGAGATTGGATACAACACATATCACTTCCTCGGATGTGTTACTCCACCACAGTGGTTTCACACTTCTAGCGGTTACACAGTATTATTTAGTGTTTGTGGAAAGAAAGCCAGAGAGGAGACCAAAACAGTAAATCTGCTGTCGAAGAAGAGGCATCGGAAAATGGAGAGGAGGCGAGGAGCTAAAGCAAATTTCAGCCGCAGTGTGGTTTTTGGCCGCAGAACAGAGGGAGAAAGAGACACTCTGCATCTGCCTCTCCATCTCTCTCCTGCACCACCTCCACTTTCATGTCTCACTCCCTCCGCTGTTTTCGTCTCTTCTTCCTCCTCCTTCTGCTCTGGACTTGGAGAAGGCAGAGGCCGCTGGCTGCAGGCAGCCCAGTGCAGCGGAGGTGTGAACCCTCTAATCGCCTGTCATTACCCAGTGGCTCTTCCCACACTAATGCTCAACTTAAGGGTGCTATGTCTAGCATGTTAGCATCAATAAATCATTAGCACGTTCATTTTGACACATTAGTGTAATTCGGTTTAACAAATGAGAAGATTGACATCCTTTGGGCTTCTTTGTGCCCGCTTTTTTCTTTGCTGCAGGTCGGATTTTGTGGGATTTTTCAGGAGTCTGCTGAATTTCCTCACAGCACAGAGGGCGACTGCCTGATGCCACCAAAGATTTTAGTTTCAACCTTGTGTTTGCTTCTTGTGTTCAATTTCATATTGGAGTTTTTCTGGTTCATATTATATTTTACCCTTCAAAGTAAACACACTTACCAGACAGGAAGCGAGAAGAGATGAAACATCTTCTCTGCAACAAGAACTAATGGGACTTCTGTCCTCGGTTCTCAAAATATGTTACACATAGCATCCATAAAGGAACAGCTGGACATTTTGGGAAATGCTCTTATTGATGTTCTTGCTGAGAGTTAGATGAGATGATTGTGTCACTCTGTCTGGTGCAGAGCTGAAGTTGGCTATTGTAGCTTAGCATAAAGACTGGAAGCAGGGGGAAACTGTTAGCCTGGCTCTGTCTAAAAAAAACATCCATTTCTGCCTCAGTGTGGATTAAACTAGTTGTTAATTAGCGAGCTTTAGACCCCGAACTCTCCTAACTTTATGCCCAGCTATGCTCCTGGTTACACATATCCAATCAAAACGGCCTTTTCTCCTCATACTATAACAGCTGTGTCCACCTGGCTGAGGAGGGGATGCCCTTAAGTGATACCATTTAGCTAAAATAACAGATTAGAGTATGTAGCTCCTCCACCATACCCTCCTCTGGCTCTCTTTACCCCAGAGTGGTGCCTTTTTTCCCCCATTTTGCCCCTGAAACTATCTGTTACGCCTCTGATAGAACCAATATCACAGCAGCTCAGGCACATAGCGAAAAAATAAAGAATATCAAGACACCGTAAATAAAAACAGTGCAGTGGAGACCTGTGTATACACCTGTGAGCCCGTGTGAGCATATATGAGCACGCCATCTGCTGCACACTGTCACACCCTCTGTGTCTTTTCTGTCAACACACCACAGTGAAACCATTCGTAGTACGCTACCATGCACCGCAGCAGCAGCGAGACAGTCCCTGTAAACACTGCACTGTGATTTGTGTTTGTGTGAACAGCAGGTGTTTGATTGTATCCCTATCACTCCACACACACACACACACACTCCCGCTTCGCTCGGAGTGGCTTTCTGCAGCTACCACAGCGGCTGATGCCAGATGTTGGGATGGATGGATGAATTATTGATGTTCGTCACAGACAAATGCAAATGTTGCTTAATGTTCCCCACACACTGGTCCACGTGTGTGGCCATGTTTGCTGAGTGTGTGTGATCGCAGGCGGTTTGTGAGTGGTCAGGTTCATGTTGTGTTCATGTTGACTCTTCCTGAGGTACAGATGTACTTGACAAATACAGCACATAACCTGCGTGTGTGTGTGTGTGCGTGGGACCACCGGTATTGAAATGTAACTGAGTACATTTACTCAAGTCCTGTGCTGAAGTACAAATTCGAGGTACTTGTACTGTAGTCTTTTCTTTTCATGCTGCTACATACTTCTGCTGTACTACACCTCAGAGGGAAATAATGTCTTTTTCCTCCACTACATTTATCTGACATCTTTATTTACCAGTTACTTTTCAGATTAAGATCTTTGCTCACAAACATATGAAGAGTGCATGAATATGATGTTTTGTTGTAAATTTAACTACCCAACAGTTAATACAAGCACAGCTCAAACAATTACTCCATTAATGAAAGAAACAATTAGTCCATTACTCAAATAACCAGTCCGTGAGTGATTAAGTTGATTGGCGTAACATTAATTGCCAGCTATTTTGACAATTGTTTGTCATTTTTCATGCAAAAGCATGTCATGGTTCCAGTGTGAGGATGTGAGGATTTGCTGTTTTTCCCTTATTTTAATCATTTTTCTTATTCATTTGTATTAATTTTGAGGTTTGGGCTGTTGGTTGGACAAAACAAGATTTGTGAATGCGTCACTTTGGGCTCTGGGTAATTGTGATAGCATTTCTTACTATTTTCAGAATTTGCACAAATCAAACAATCTATCAATTAATGAAGAAAATAATCAGCAGATTAATCCAGAATGAAAATAATCAGTAGCTGCAGGTATACAAATATTCCCCAACAGCTTGGGTTTTTGTTTTTGCGCATGAGATTTAAGTCTTCTCCAGACTTTCTCTCTCACACATGCACTCAAATGGACAGCAAATCAAACTCTGCGGTGTCAGACAGAAACAAAATAAGCACTTGTGTCATGTCGTTGGATTTTTTTCTATCACTGTAATCTGTCACAGTCAGTTAGAATTACAGAAACGCTTTTCCACAGCAGCTCTGTTAGCTTTCTGTACATCATGGGGACAAGTCACAGGTAGCTCGGTCTCATTGAAGTGGAACACCGGAGTGTAAAATGTAGGTGGCAAGTTAATTTATGTTGTCAGGCTCCAGAGAAACATCACACAGAGGTGCAGCACACTGGTGAACTCTGCAGCTGCTTTAATGTATCCATGACACCAACATGCCTGTTGATTATTACACGATCGTTTTGCATTGACTTCTATGAGCCCCCTGTTAAATTAGGCCAACATCACCAAACTGTGGAACAGAATCAGATCTAATTGGCCTTTTATGGTGTTGAAGATATTGTCACTGTATTAAGGTAGTAAGCAGGCAACTGCCCCGGGGTGCCTGAACTCGAGGAACTCAAAAAACCTGTGTGTCAACTGGTTTGTGCTAATTTAATGCGAAGTTTATGTGCATCACTATAACACAAATATCAGCGGACATGATCATTGCTGCGCAGTAGGTTCTGCTTTATTACTCTATCTTGAGGCCCTGTCTTAAAGCTGCCCTGATCAATATTTGATATTGACAGTGTATTATGGATTATCAGGGGCGGGACTTGAGGACAGGCAAGCCAGGCAGTTGCTTGGAGCCCGCAGCCACTAGGGGGCCCCCGGCCTGGGCTTTCAGGGACCTCTATTGGTCCCTGGACCTCACTTTGAGAACCACTGATCTATTTTTTTCAGTATTCATCTCACATATCCCAGAAATTGTGCATTCATGTGGGCAAAAACCAAACTTTTGTGCACGGGTGTGGTGGGGGCCCCAGGGATTTCTTGCTTGGAGCCCCAAGAGACCCGAGCAACGCCACTGTGTATTATGTGTGTGGGGGCCCCAGGGATTTCTTGCTTGGAGCCCCAAGAGATCCGAGCAACGCCACTGTGTATTATGTGAAAGAGAGCACTTCCAAGCTCTGCGTATCTTTATAGCATCTTTCAGCTCATTGTTTTGGTTTTGTGGCCCACAGCTTTACTGGTTTGGTGTGCTCTCGCTCTCATCAGGAGGAAGCTGCTGATTTCAGTGAAAAGCTTTGATAAAAAGCCAGCGGTCACTGCCTACCGAGTTAGCAACTAGCTAGTGAATATAGTGGAGCATTTAGCAGCTGAAGTGCAAAATATCTATACAACAGGGACCAAAAACTGAGCTGAAAGGAGAGCCAATTGCACTTAGATTTGTCAGGTGGATCCAAAGACGACCCCAAATTTATCCTACTTCTGTATCTGCTGGATGCTGAATTCTGTGCTTATTTGCTGTTACTGTGTTTAATCAAATACAGCTAAGGCATACACATACACATTGCAGAGAAAGGGAAAGGAACCGTTAATAAAGGCCCAGCAGTTCATTTTTTCCCCAGGGCGCCTCTAGCAGGTTAATCAGCCATGTAGTTAAGTGTATGCCTGCTTTTTACATGTGTGTATGGCGGTACAATGATCGTGTGATGCTAGATTTGCGGTTCCTCCGTGCCCACATGCATGTCAGGCGAGAGCGCCGTTCCTCACTGCAGCCAGGCGGTGAGTGTTTGCCAGGTCCCACTTGTCCATTAGCCTCCAGTGCTTCCTCTTCTCAGTCCTGATGGCGGCGGCGGCGGCGGCAGCACTGCAGACATCTCGCCCAGCAATCTTAGGAAAGCCCTGCCGGTGGGATGTGAAGACAGAGAAAGAGAGATGGATTGCTCTGCTGGGTGTAGTGCGCTAACATGATCTCAGATAGTCGACCTCCCCCTCAGCGAGCAGGATTCATATCCAGAACTACATGTACAGCGGCCAGAGAAAGGGATTTAACTATGCATTACAGCAGCAATAGAAATACATTTTAATTTCTCTAGAGATGCTTGGATTAATAGTATTATTTGCAGGGTGCGTGCGGTGTGAGCGTGCATGCGTATAAATATCCGTGTTTGAGTTTGTGTGGGTGTATGAGAGATTGTGCTTTTGCATGTGTGCGAAAGTGTGTGACAGTGCTTTGACTGACACCGGCCACGCTATATGTCACAGTGCTGCAAGTACATGAGCGCGATGTCAGGGAACGAGCTGCTTTTTGACTCGATCCATGATACATGAGCAGCTATCCATAATAAATGCTGCCGTGCCACTTATCTTATTAGCAGAAGTCCTGCTTTCCAAACACCCCCCCCCCCCAAATAACATGCGGAAAAATGGTGTTTTTGCTTGGATGAAGAGGAAAAGCGCCTTCCCGTGAGATGTCAGACGCATAATAAAGTATGTCATCCCCATTTCAGGCCTAGCTGCGCCCCTGTCGACTGTTGTTGCCTTGTCTGCCGCTCGCAGGGAATGCTTTCTGAGGCCTAAGTGAGCAGATGCAGCGATGACTCGAGCTTTGTCGGCTTGTTTTCGTTTGCATGAATCCAATTGAATTCAGCAAAGCTATTCCTCGAGGAGTTCCCGCTGTGATATGGCGAGGCACGGAGGCATCTGGGTACCTACTGACCACTTAACTGCCTGCACTCGTCAATAACTCTTTAAAAAGATCAATTAGGGCGATCAGTGGCGAGAACGCCGCCGGGGCCGAGGTGCCATATTGAGCTGTTGCTGTGAGATGATGTCACATGCAGCTCCTTTCCAGAGAAAGAGCCTCACCCCTCCAGACATTTGACTTCATTAAAGGGGTGTTCTCCTCAAACCGGAGCAATAAACTCGGCAATAAGCTGCCTCTCTCTTATCTGCCTCGTCTGTGCCTCGAGTGGAGGAGGTGGGGAGGGGGAGTCCTCGCAGTGTCCAGCCAGCCGTCTCATTGAAAGTGTTCTGACTGAAACATCGAGCCATAAAAATCGATTTAGATAGCGACACTTTCTTTCATTTATCGTTCGCTCACCTTTTTGCCCTTGTGAAATGTCCGTTTACACATTTTACAACCTGATTGATTACATGCTGCTGTTTTCACTTCATTGTGTTCTTTTATCCTCCCTGCCATGGAGCGCTTTTCACCCTCCGTTTCGCTTGTATCAGACGCTGTGATAAATGTGGTTGTCATGACACCCGTGGCAGCCAATGAGCTCACTGGAACCCGCGAGCGTGTCGAGTCCAGCCGGTGACAGACAGGCCGGCCCACAGCAAGCTGACCTTTCACCTCCTAACCTTTCTTCCATGCTGATTATACTTACAGTGCACTTCCTGTGTCCCTCCATCACAAATTAACCTTTCTCTTCTTCTCTCTCTCCCTCTTCCCCCTTTCCTTTCACGCCTGTTCCCTTCCTTTTTCCTCCCCTGTTGTTCTCCCTCTTGCAGCAAAGTTATTCACGTGAAAATTATTGACGATGAGGAGTATGAGAAAAACAAGAACTTCTTCCTGGAGCTGGCCGAGCCTCGCATGGTAGACATGAGTCTGCAGAAAGGTGCAGTAGTGAACCTATTTCTTTCTCTCTTATGTCTTTGTCTCTCGCCCTCACACGTTGTCACTGTCTTTTCTCTCGCTGTTAGTAGCCTCCCACTCTCCCCAGGGCTCCTCTTTGCCCAGCTCCTTTACCTGAACTTTCACTCTGCTGTATCTTGTCCACCTGCGCCTGCCTCCCTCTACTTTTACACACCACTGTGCATCCAGGGACTCTACGTCTCACAGCCATGTTTTCATATTACACCCAGACGTCCTGCACAATCAAGCCACAAACCCTCCAGCCCCATCTTAATTCCCAGATGATGCTGTCATCTGCATAAAAAGACAACAGGGAGTCGAGGAGCTGCTGTGATTTACCATCTTAAGTAGCTGTTATTATGTAAGATAAGACACCTTTTACCTAAATGCATAGTCTAGTAGCTATTTTTAAGTATGTGCGCCTTCTTGGGTGAAAAATTCAAGCAAATTGCTGTTGTTGAAATGAGATTATTGGTTTATTTTTTGCACTTTGGCCGTTTAACTCACTGTTTGAATTAAATAGTTCATATGAAAGTCTAACTTCATGAACCTCTTTTTCTGATGGTATCTTGTGTGCAGCTCATATTGAGGTCATGTGTTCTGTGGCAGGGGCCATGTTACTCACTGCAAGATTATTCCTCTGAACAACAAGCTTGTCTTTAGGCTTTTTTTTTTCAGCTAGGTGAATACAAAAATAAAAGTAGGACGTAGAAGCAAATCAGAGCAAGTTTTTATCATAAGTTTTGTTTGTTTTCTTGTTTCCAGCTTGTCGTTGGTAATGTCTGCTGAAAGAACCCAACAGGCATTTTCTTAAGATTTTTGCACGGTTATCTAATGCAGTGTTATCTAACCATGCTCAAGGCCAGGGGATGGGAGAGGCTCACAAGCTGGTGCGGAGGGTGCAGAATCTAACACTTGGCTTTTGCCTCCAAACATTACAGCTCATTATGTTTACGTTATTGGGTCTGGCAGCGCTGTCTGACTAGTGCCGGCTCCCAGTGTTCTCAGAGTCATGATGAAGAGCAGCTACTATGCAGGTCTTTATGAGTGACGGCTGCATCACTCCAAACACTCCTCCGCTGCTCTGTGATGCTTCTTGTGTTTTTCATTCTCTGTCTGTGTTGGTGCAGGTTTTACCCACACGCATGCTGATAAACAAACACACAAACTGTCTGTCACACTTCTCTTTGGCTCTTTGTAATATCAGTAAAGTCTGAATTTGTGCAAGAGTAGAAAACTTAGTCGCATTTGTTGTTCATGTCTCTGATCTAAATCTAAGTTCAACAGGTGTAAATATAATCACATATAAATGCAATCATGTTGTTTTACTTTGCGGTTCCTCATTGGCCACTATATGTCCATCCCCAAACAACTACCCGTAACCTTAAAGGAAAGGCAAGCTGTTTCCCCTGTTAACTGATCTCTGGCTTTAGCCTTATGTTTATAGTTCAGACTTCTCATCTAATTCTCTACCAGAAAGCAAAATAACAATATTTTCCAAAATGTTTAATTTTTCCTTTGACGCTAACCTTGACCTAAACTTTAATTTAGGTCTGATCATAACCTTAATGCCAAGTCCTTAATCTCAACTGTAGCACTCCCCATAACTTAAAGACTCTCCTGCTCCTGAATATGAAAAGTTGAATTCGTAATAGAAAAAGAAAGTATGCCTTCAGTTCAGCACGCTTACAGTCAGGGTTACCTTGCCTACTTGGTTGCACTTGGTCTGGTATGACCAGTAGCTTATGGTGGCTAATGTTAGCTAATTCTTGCAAACTTAAGACAGATATTTGCTGTGTGCTCGATTACTGAGTCTCTTTATTGACTTCATAACTCCTCTTTATTTGTGCTGCCATTAAACTACATTTTAGAAATTACGTCATGGGCTAATTCTCACAGTGGCCCCTGAGCAAAAGTTACAGAAAAGTTACAGGATCTTGCTTTAAAGTAAGACTAAGAAAAAAAGAAAAAAACACAATCTCTCTTCTATAAATGAAATGTTGAATTAATAATTGCTGAAACACACCGTTTGATGCTACAACCTTTGTTGGTCTGGTTTGATGAGTAGCTTGCTGATGCTTCTGCTGTGTGACTCACATTACTGAGTTATTTTTCTGTCTTTTTTACTCTCTCTGCTTATGCTTAGTGTGTCACAGATAAACATTTCAGTAGTTTTATCACAAAACTAGAACAAGAAGTACGCATCTCATGCCAATTTGTGTCACATAATTGCCATTTGTGGCCACAGGGGCTGTTGTAAAGCAACATGTCTTCACTTCCACACTCTTAGAAGAGTGTGAGAACATAGATACAGTTGTTACTGATTGATTTGGTCTGCATTGTCTCTCCAGTAACCCTGAAATGCTCCAGAAATCATTTTTTCCAATCAAGAAGTGAAACAATCACATCAACCCAACAACAAAAAAAGAGCCATACAGCGTAAACACGCGCGGCATTCTTCATGAGCGCCCTTCATTTCTTGCAGCCATCGAGGTTTCTGCAGCAGGATTGTTGAGTTCAGTGCACCGAACACGAGTCGGGATTGTTACAGACAGGAAAGGTGTAGAGGAAGTGCGGGAAGAGAGAGATCTCTGCTCAGATGGAGGGGGAGATGAAGATAGGTAACGACAGCTGGAGCTAAGGAAGACACATGCCAATGGCCAGGTTTAGTCTGAACAGATCAGAACAGCTGCTTTGTTTGGGTCATACACTGACAGGGGAAAGAAAGTGAAACCTTGTGTGTGTTTTTGGCTCTGGGAGCTCAGACAATCCTATGATTCCCATGAAACACTGGATTTCAAACTACATCCAGTTAACATAGTGATACACCTTTGCACCTGTTGGTATAATTATGTATATTTACTGTATAAACTGATTAAAATGTTGCTCAGTCTGATACTAGAAAGAAGAAACACAACAGCGCCTCTAATGATGGCGCAGCCAGTGTTGACAATGAATAATACGTCCACTTACTTTTTTTTAATGCAGGAGGTAATGAATGTTTGATCAAGGGTAATAAATGTTTGATCTATATATGATGAGGAGGTAATGATAAAGCTATTCTGTATTATTTCCCATGCAGGATAATCTTTTATGAATGCTCTGATGAAATCGCTTCGATTCAAAATTAGAGAAAAACACGAGCCAGTGTGGAGCACGAGGGTTACAGATACAGTCCCGTTGCCACAGTAGGTGCTGCTGGATCGCAGTGATGTGAACGATATGATAATTTCTCACTTTTCGTATATAATGTGGCGATTATATTGTTGTTCATAACCGCTGATGTGGGGCTGATTGGGTTTGTTTTTCTCCTTATTAAAGCCGGAGTGGAGGAACAGAATTGATGAATATTCCATGAGAGTCTTTGTTTTGTTTGGCTTTTTTTCATATGCAACAGCCTTGCTCCATTTTCCTATGCAGCCTTTCCACCAATGATACTTTGCAACCAAAGAAAATTCTTTCTTTACCTATTATTTCCCTATTATAGGAACACAAAAACAACTGTCAGGGCTCATTTTAACTATCTGGTCTTTTTATTCATTACCAGCAGTTGCATCATTCATTGCAGCTTTTCTGGATTTGTTCATGGGACGCTAACAGCAGAAACCTGGCAGATGTGAGCAAGTCCTAAGCTGGCAGGTCCGACTGTGGACACTGTTTGAGTAATGAAAGCAATCAAGCCGACAGTTACCCTGACATGTCAGTCTGGAGTTGTTTACTGTCGGCTCCGTCTATGCCCTTCTCTAACTTATACTGAAGCGGTCAATACCATTAGCACCTCTGGTGAGGTGGCCAGGCAAGCTGCTCCACCGAGTCACAATGAGAGCCACTGCCAAGTCTGGACATGACATTATAGGACTTTATTGTGGTGACTCTAGGACATGTTGATGCTCAAGCCAGATATGTTTTGGGTGTTTTATTCATGAGACATTGATTTTATTCTCTTGGTTAATTTGGACAGGTGACAACATTTCCATTTGGCACCAGCTAAGCTAAGACTGCGTGAAAATGAGTTCTGAGCAAACTGTGGTGCAGTGTATTATGGAGGGACAATATAATCTGAGCCAAGTGCATAAAATAAATCCAAAGCACATTTTGTTCATACAAAAGAGTGATGTTGACATCAGGTAGCCAGCAGTAACTCGTGCCTAGAAAGCGTTGCATTACAGTTGAACTGAGCACAAATTACAGCCTGCAGTGGTTCTTGTATTTAGCAAAGTCTGAAGGAGTTTTTAACTGGTGTGAATACTAAAGAAGTAAATTCAAACAAAGAGACCACATAAGTAGATTTTAACTCTTTGCTCTCACACTTTCCGTGACCAAACTTCTATCGACGGGTCACCAAAACAATCTATGAGTCCTTGTCACAGTTAGAACTGTGTGGTTTTCTTGTTGGGGGCCAGTTTTAACCAGATTTGGCCAACATGCAACAAACTAACCGCTGGGATTATAGCGTGGACAGAGGAAAGCAAAGTGTGGCTTTGATTTTGCTTTAATCCAAACTAAGCCTGACACATTAAGTGCAAGGACAACAGGACAAGACCTCATACATACACAGACGGTATGTTATTTTACATGTATTTAATACAGAGCGGCACCATTGAGGATTATCATTGAACCAGACAAACAGGGTTCATGCCCACGTGTCAGCAACTATCTATCCTGCTGTAGTGCCCTCAAGCAAGGCAGTGGACCCTGCAGGGGTACTGCTCTGCGTCTGACTGTGACCTCTATCGGACAAAAACAAAATTACCCTTCAGAGAAATCAATGAATATTCAATAGCTGCATGAGCAATGTGGCTTAAAATGTAGTAGAGTCATTATAGCATTAATTGTTAAACTGATAAAATGTGAAATATTGAGAAATTACCATCACCTGTCCTCCATGGTTAATTCAGAATAGTATAAGAACAGGAAAAACTGCAAATCTTCACATTTTTAAAGCTGAACCGAGTGACTGTTTGGCATTTCTGCTTGATAAAGGATCAACTAATCAACTGATCGACTAATCTTTTTAGCAGCCGAGATTAAAACGTCCTGAATGACCGTCATTTATTGTTCTAGTTTGTTATGAGCGGGCGATATTAAGTAGAATAAGATGCAGTAAATAAATGATGAGAGTCCTCCTCCTGCGGATGAAAACTGTCATGGCAAGGTCTGAGGTGCACACAGTTGTGCTGAAAACATGATAAGAATGGACAGATTGAGAAAAGGAGGAAAGAAAGGACAGAGGAGAGAGTTGCTCTACAGTGTCGAAACAGATCAGGAGACGAGGGGAGGGGACGGGTGGGGGGATGCAGAGTATTGGGTAGGCTTGGAGATGTAGGACCTTCATATGACACTGCAAAAAGTGTGCTACAAAGCAGTCATTGGCAGCGTCATCATTCATGCACGGTGGTGTGTTAACACTGTGCTGTGTGGTTCTCGTGCACTTCGGTGTGTTTCCTGCAACACTAAAGTGAGTCTTCTGTGCACCGGTGTGAGTGTTTGGAGGTATTATATTATCATGTGCGTGTGTCTGCATGTGTCAGTGTGTTTGTGCATGCGTGCGTGGCTGTAGGATTAATGCCCCTCTCCCCCTGCAGTAATCCATCTCCCACCCTGCCACTTTCCATTCAAGTCATGCCTAGCGTGGGGAAATGTGCCACCCGTCAGGCCCCGCGCTCAGAGTGAGCTCTCGTGGCAACTAAGGGCACTTCTCATGCTGTTGTTTGAGCTCAGCGGGGTCCTTGTCCCAGTCCTCTCCATCTCTCTCACGCACACACACACACTCATTACCTCTAAATGAGCCGTGAGTCATATTGTGGGAGATTGGGATGCTAAGCCAAAGCAACTCTGAACTCCAGGACTGATGAAGTTTGAATTCCTCCTGAAAACTCACCGTAAGACAGTGAAATGATTTAGATGATGCCTTCATTACAGAACATCCTCCGGTGGGGTAAAAATAGGTATTCAATAGGTGTTTGAATAGGCTTGGGGTCATTGTAGTGGGTGTAGACCAAAATGACTCTGCAGGAAATTAGATCGGCCTTCAATCACCCGGAGCCACGACTGCAATTCAGCACTCACCGAAATGCTTAAATGACAGCGCTGCTCATCGTCATCATCATCTACACCAACAGCCATCGTTCACTAATTGGTGCAGGTTCCAGTTACGACTGCTTCAATCTATTCCCAGTAAACTGTCTCCAGACTAATAAACAGCAGTCAGCGGTAGAAGAAATATTCAGATATTAAGTAAAATGGAAATACTCTCCAAAAAACAAGTGCTTCAAAGTTGTTCTTTAGTGCAGTACTTGTGTAAATGTACTAAGTTACATTCCACATCAGGCAGTTACAGCTACATCAGGCAGTAGCAAAACCTGTGAGGTTTAGACTTGTTTCTGTGAGGCTAACTAGCAAAAATGCATGCTAACAGTAGTAGAAGTAGCTGCAGCTGTTGTTGGTATAGAGCAGTAGTAGTAGTAGTAGTAGTAGTAATAGTACTAGTAGTAGTAGTCGTTGTAGTAGTAGTGGTAGTTCCAGGAGCAGAAATAATGGTGTCAGCCATTAGCAGGATGAGTGGCAGCTGTAGCATCAGTAGTAAGCATTTGTAGTGCTGGTGGTGGCAGTGGCACAAATGTAGGACCACTCAGAGTAACAGCAATACTGCTTACAGCAGAGGGAGAGGTAGTAGTATAGCAGTAGTAGTAGTAGATGTGGCAGTATTAGTTGTATTTCAGCGATGGGAGGCCTCACAGATAATTGATTTCAGTAAATGTTTGGTGTTGATCTTGTCAATTAAATCAATTTATAACCAGAAAATCCCATAAAGCGAAACCGATTCAGGAGATTCCCCCCCGGGGAGCCAGAGACGGCGCCTTCATGCAGCCGCTGCGCAGACTCACCACATGCATGAGTAAGTGCGTGTATGTGTAGACGGGGAAGGCTTAACCACGACATTTCAGTATTAAATATTGATTAGATTTTAAAGAGGCATGCCTCTGAGGTTTGGTTTACTCTCACACCCTCAAGTAACCACTGGAGGTTTCATGTGAGCCTCCACACGCTCTCCTCCAGCTCATCAGCTTATGAATGATATCTGCTCTCTCCAACGTGATTGGACCAGGAGCAGACCACGCCTGAGCTTAGAGCTCATTACCTTCCCTTTTTGCCGGCGTCACGGGCTGCATAAATATGACTCAGAGAGTTTGATGAACCTGCCCTTTGTGTTGCTTTAAAAGTCAAGTTTATCATCCCTTTGTTAGCAATTTGACCTCCAATGAATCTCCTCCTTTCAGCCTTGTGTCCGTGTCAAGGAAAAGTGTTGTTTGCTTCCTCAGAACAGACAAATGGAAAGTTAGAGGTAATGTAGGATTAGCACCATGTTAAGTGAAAGGCCACCTCCTCCACTGTAAATAGTGCTACTCCTGTGGTTGCAAATAAAGCTTCAATACATCAATAATTAGCTGGTCTTAGAGGGTTTTTTGAGATTTGGATCTGGACAAACTTGCCAATAGATCAATATTTCTACCTGAATTGATCTCCTCTGATAAAGACAGAAAATTAGTCTTTTAAGTACAGTAGTTGTAAATGCATTTTGCAATTTTTCAACACTGGAAAATATTCAATAAAAGTAGTAAAACTTTATTTTTTGGATCCCGTAGTTTCCTAATAATTTCCAAGAAACTGATATGTTGCTCTAAATTCTTGGGAAAGTTCCTGGATATATAAGATATTTGGTGATCTGGACTTCAGTGCTAATTACAGGAAGAAACGGAGACAGTGTTCAGCTGGCACACTTCCAGTTAATTAATTGAAATTAAATGATATAGTATAACCAAGAGAGTCTTTTAGTGGATGCACAGCAGGTCAGCTGAACATGCAACAATGACAGATGTGTCTGCAGGCAAGCGTGCAGCTACTGTATATGGAAAGTGAAGTTAATGATATTCAATGAACGCTTCATTGGGTTTAAGTTAGAGTCAGATTGTAGCTTTTAACAAAATTCTTCCACTGATTATAATTATAGAATTTTTGGTAAATTTACTGTCTCAGAACTTTGTGTTTATTTTTTGTTCCATTTTTCATTTTTACTAATGGAGGAAACATCGAGGAAATTTATTAAAAAAAATTGCAAAATGTGTAAAGTTCAGAGTACTCATAAATGGAGTGTTTTTAAGTTTAATTATCAGAAAATTAAGGAACATCATCTCAGCAGCCAGCTGAATGTCTTTGGGTTTTGGACCTTATTCTGGGCTCTGAGAAGTTTTTGTTTTTTAGATGCTTTGTAGTTTCAACAATCAATCAATTGATTTAGAAAATAACTATTTGTATATATCATAATACCAGCCACCCCTGTGGGTTTGCTCATTAAATGAACTTTATGATTGGGTAACAAATTTCTGTAACTATCAGCTGCTTTTAACTTTCTAGTCAGATTTATCCCTGATGTAATTTATGAAGTCATTAAGATTCTTTCCATCTGGATTATAATCTGCAGCCTTTGTGGGGTCGCGCACCCTCCCTCCCTGGTTGCTGCCCTCCAGGGAACTCATGTCTGTTCAAAGGGCTGAAGTGCTCAATCCTGGGCCTGGAGGAACTCTAAATGACTGGTATTGAATCAATTAGCTGCCTAATTGGGCTGAGATAAAGACTCCATTTCCTTATCACCGGCCCCACCAGCCATTACAGATGGCACTGGGGATCTCCCAGTGGATGTGCCAGTGGGTCATAGTGAAGCTGCTGATGGTTTCAGCAACCTCACTGTAATCCAAGAAGGAGGAAGTATGCGCTGAAAAACAGTGGAATCAACTTAACTTTTGTCATTAACTTCAATATATATGTTTTCCTAAAATCAACAATATTCAGTATTAGCAGACTTGCCAGCTTGTAGTGTTGGAGAGTTAAAACTTAGCAGCTCTCCTCATGGTTGTTTTGTTTCATAATGAAAGCTAACCGTGATGAAGGTCGGCGTTTGCCCAGTTTCATGTTTCCAACTTTGAACTAATTCTTTCACTTTTGCTCAGTTAACTCTCATTTTTAAGGTAGTGGGGACATTTTCAATCAGCTTAAAACACTTCACAGCATAGAAATGTCGAGGCAGCGAAGTAGCACAGGACAACAAACGCTGGATAAATTCATGTTGACCTCAGTCAGTTTGTCTGGAGGACAGGTGGTCTGGAGGACGATGTCTGCTGTAGATTTTCCACAAAGTACTTCTGCGCTCCCTTCTTTTTGTGTTTTTATAAGCTCATTCTGATTAAAAAACAAGTCCTCGACTGTAGCATCCTGTGTACTGGATAAGTGTGTGTGTGTGTGGGTTGGATTACAGTACCATTTACTTGATGGTACAGTGGAACCTCCCACAGCAGTACCAGCGTGTAAGGACACATCTGTTACCCTGCGTCCCGTGGGAAAGGTATGTAGATTGAGGATTTCTGCCATTTTAACAGACATGGAGCGAACGAGCTGCTGCAATCCTCACAAGGACAGACAGGAAGTGGTAATCTGAAGATCTGTGGATTAAATGTCATTTGCTGATCAAATGACACATTTTACGTGGGTCTCACGTTATTCAGTATAGGGCCTTTTAACGAGGACTTAGCATCATTACACAACAGAACCTCCCACAAAGCAATCCATTATTACCTGAGCTAATGGCACCGGAGCCACTCATCTGCTCAAACCCGCCGTTTTATCAGTCCCCTGGTGCTTTTACCGTCAGTTTCCAGAGGTTCGGCGAGTTCTGCCCTTGTTTCGGCAACTGACGGCAGAAGCAGTGACACCTCGGTGAGTGAGCGATGGGGAACAGCTGTCACTCCCTGCAGGAGCAGCGACCTCGCCGCCTGCCGGCAGACGGTTCAGGGACGTGACCCTAAGACCTCGGCCTGCTTTTGAGACCACAGCTCAGATTAGGAAGAGCAGAAAATGGGATGGTGGATGTACAGTGACATTGGGCTGACAGTGAAGACTTCAGAGGATATCTGGAAAGTTGAGCGATATTTTTCCAGATTTTTTCAGATGTAACATTCTTCTGTGCGGCGTCGTGTTTTCAGTTTAATATGGACCATGCAGAAGTGCAGCGCTAAAGGCAGCTTGTATTTGAATGCTTCAAGCTAAAGTTTGACATTTTGGGGAAATGCACTGAGAAGATTGATGCCACTTTCATTTCAAGATCACAGCCAACAGCCGGTTAGCTTAGTTAGCTTCACTGAAAACAAACTTTTTCTCAAAAGCTCATAAACAGGAAGTAACCAACTTTCAGGAATAGTTTGATTTGGAGTTCTTGAGGGAGTTTTTTTTTTCTTTTTTAAAACAACTTAGAAGCAGCTGCTGATGGAAAACTGAATAGTCATCATTGCTGCTGTGTGTATGTCTGTCCTCTCACCATTATCTTGCTACAAATTGGTGTCAAATCTGACTTCAGATACGAATTAACACGAGCAGACCTTCAATTAAATAGCTATGAGCTGCAATTTGGAATAACATGTAAAGGTCTGCGGTGTGACTGAAGCCTTCAGTTGCTGTTCACTCTGGAGCTGGTCGCATAATATTAAAAGCCAGTTTCCCAATTTCAGTATTAATATTTTGGTTTTCAGGCACCAGATTGTCTGGGGACACTGTGCGGCGCAAACTTGATCTATAGTTAAAAAGACATGTAAGGTACTCAGGTAGTTTGCCAAGAAGTGCTTTGTAAATAAATAGGATGCAGAGCTGTTCTCCCACTGCCAATGACTGCCATCTGACTTTCTCATACAATAAACAACAGTGTGCTCTAAAAGCCATCCCCAGTTATGAACTTAAGGGCAGAATGACAGACTGCATCGAGAGGTTTAAGACTGGAGGAAGAAGGATGCATATAAATTGTGTCACCGTTGTCCATAAGGGGTAAAAAGGTTCGCTTGCCTTCTGCATATCTGGGTGACACATGCCTTATTTCTATTAAAAAATGCAGTTTTAAGGAACAGTGCAGAGGTAGCTCTTAAAATTGAGTCAATTAACTCTGAAGGAAATGCAATTCAGTTCTTTGAATATTTTGTCTTTCTCAAAATCACTATTTTGACATTTGAGCTTAGAGAACATCTCTGACGAACTATTTTCTCTTGTCGTAATTGCCAGGGATCCGTGTTGAGCGTTGCACACCTGCCTCATGAACTTGCGTCATTCCTGGTGGGGGGTTAGCAGTTTGCTCCCCGTCTAAAATCTGTTAAATCTCCTCTCTGTTGTCAGCAGAGTCTCCGGGTTCGTTCTCGGCTTATTTTCAAAGTGCACAAGGCTCTCTTTGAATACAGATGACACAATTAATACTCAAATCTGAGAGGGATTACCTTAATATGTCAAGAGACTTCCGAAATTAGAACGGTGTGACAGTGAAACTATTCCCCACGCGAGAAATGGATTTAAGTAAAGATTATGCAATTATTATGCAATTGTAAAATATGCGCCCGGAGGACCGTGTGTCACAGGTGACCTGCAGGATTCAGTCAGTGAGTCGCTGATCTGGATTCAGGTTTGTTTGTGTATGTGTCTGTGTTTGCTCATGTGTTTAATTGCAGAATCTAGAGGTGTATGTTCCTCTTTTCACTCTTCCTAATAGGAAACAAGTGTAGATAAGCCACAAACACATCTTACGTTCACTCTCTGCTTTTCTTTCACCTCTTATCTTTCCCAGGCAAAGCTCACGTTTTGCACTGGATTTGGAGTCGGTGGTCAGGGATATAGGCAGATGGATGTTCACCTCCCTGCCTGCTCCACCAGCCATGGCACAAATGTCACGACTCAGAGGGCCTTCGGTTGCCTCAGTACCACAGAGAAATCACACTGGCACGGATGAATAGATTTAATTCAAATGGGGGCCCAGCGCTATTCATGCATTTGCAGACCCCGACTTCATTAAAGCTCCACTTCTTCCTGGGGTCACGGAGAGGAATGTCAGAGGCGGGGTGTGACATGATAATGAAGGTTATGAAGAGTTAATGCACTTTCTACATAACTGGACTTCCTTTGATTGAAAATGACTCATTTAAAAGCAGTGTTGTGCAAGCTAATGAAAATTAGTAATTAGTTACAGTTGCCAGTTATTTCGCTCCAAGTAATTACTTAAGAATTACTTCACCAATTACTGCATTTAAAAGTAATTAGTTAGGAGGGAAAGTAACTTTTGTGTTACTTTTAATTGTCGGCTTCACATCTCTTGTTAATACACATATAGCTGTATTATTATAGCTCTGCTGTAGCACAGTGTGAGACAAGAGAGCTATCAAATTTTATACATCATTGTACCTGTTATCACCATACTGATAGGAGTTATTAACACCCCAGACTCCTGCCCATATTCAGTTATTAGCCTCCAGGTGTATGCTTTTACTGTACAGCTGCATAAGCATTAGTAATAATGTAATACAGCTCTGATATGGTTTAAAGAGAGTGAACGCTAAAATCAATAGATTAAGTTAGGCTGGATTACATGCACGCCTCATTTCCTGTGACTCCTTCATGCAAGGCTTTTTGAATCAGCACGGGAATAGTGGACTCCTCCACTAGCAATGAGAACTACTATATAAAGTGAGTCACTAAATGGCTATGAAAAAATAGCCTTAAAATAGCATCAAAATGGGAATTGGTTTCATGAAAATATTATAACCTCAACAGTATTTCATTATGCATGCTGCTTTAATGGCAGCAATCATATTGCAAGAGTAATTGTCACTTTCTGAAAGGCAGATGTCCTGTTTTGCAGTGTCATTCTAGTGCAGAGAAGAAATTGTGGGTGCTTTTTCTCCCTTTGCTCGAGCAGAGCTAACTGTCAAAGCAGCATTGATTGTATCAACATGCAATTAAATGGTAATTCAGTGATGCAGTGTTATTGTGGGAAGCATTGCATGAATAGTCCCCTTAATTATCCCTGATTGTGATTATAACCTTGCATATTGACGTTGTGCATCTTCATATTTATGTACATTGTTTTCCCAACTTTCCACGAATCAAGACAATGGTGGAACTGCAGTGTAGACTTACAGCAACGCCTCCCAAGTGTAGAGGTCAGAGCTGACTTTCTCTGCTGTGATTACTGTGGTGTTGTACAGTAGTTAGAGTAGGATGTGAGACGACATGTTGGTGATTTAATGTGTCTTTACTCTTTCTTCAAGGACAGCCGTGAAGTAGGGCTATTTCAGCCACCTCTGCTGCTGCTGCTGCTGCTGCTGCTGCTGCTGCATTCTTACCACATTTCCTCAGCATCATGCTCATGTTTTCAGCAGATAGGGGGGTTACAGGGGCAGCCGTGCACCGGGAATGGCAATCGAAGGCTGGCGTATTGTTATCAAATTAGATTCATCCCTGTGCTCCGAATCTCCGTGACGCTGCTTTTAAACAAATACGTTTCATTCCTTCAGCCAAATGTGATTTATGCTGCGATCGCTTCCCCTCCCAGATTGAGGTTGCAGTTGAAGGACAGGACCCGTCACTTAGCGAATGACACAAGCGTTTACGTCAAAACGCCCCACATGCCTTCAGTGCATCTCCCTGCTGCCGGCGGCCTCGCCGTCGAGTCGCAGCGAGATTGTTGTCTAGTAACGGTTACCATGGATGCCACACTCTGTCAGGGGCTTAGGTGTAATGGATTTAAATTGAACTGTTGAATTCGGAGCTGGTGGAGCGGCAGAGAGGGGAAAGTGGGGAAGGAGGAGGACGGCTGTAGAGACAGAGGGAGGAGGGCGCGACGGAAATAGTCTGAGCATAAAAAAAGACAGAGAGGTGGAGAGAGACAGACACAGTCAACCAAAGAGACAATGAGCCGCAGATAGAGGAGAGGAGGGAGAGGAGGGGTGGGGGAGTCGCTCTGAAAGCCCTCACCATCTGTGATGAGGAGCTGGAAGAGCAGTAATTGTTCCTGAGAGGTGTGTGGGGGCTGTTCTCAGCACGGAGATATGGACGAGCCGCGCTGCTCGCTGCCATGCTGGTGGCACAGCACAGTGTCAGGCCTGTCTTAACGCACAGGTGAGGGCCAGCAGGGACACTAACCCTCTATGTGGGCTCTCATTAATGTCGATGTCAGTGATGACCTTCTCAACCCCCTCCCCCCGATAACAACTTCGCTCCACACTGACACACCGAGCGCTCAAAGGAGGGCGAGTCAGCTGCTTTGCATCTTTCTCACAGGTGGAAGTCCATCTCTTTCATGCTGGACACCTCCCAGTGATGGTTTGATTTAGTTTATTTCTGGGTGGCTCAGCAGTTGCCTCCGAGGTGTGAATTGGAGTGTGTGTGTGTGTGTGTGTGTGTGGTTGTTTGTCGCTGTGAAAGGCACTGGATAGATTATTGAATGGGTGTACAGGCACAAGCCAGAGCCTCAGTCTGAAATGAAAGTCACAGAGCTCAGCTAAAAGTACTGCGTCAGAATCACATTTGTCAGTCATAATACAGGACTACATGTATACCTGTTATGAATTCCTCATGCGTGAAGGTCATTCGAATCCAGTATGGGAGTGGCGGACTCCGCCGCTGACAAACCTACCCTATAGAGAGGGAATTATTGAATGCAAATACATTTAACCTAGCTCAAACCTTTACAGATAAAATGCAAATAGTATCAAGAAATGGGGTTTGACTTTGTGAAAATTAAATTAAAGGCTCTCCTTTTAGACCTCCGGTGCTACGGAGCTGTTTTTCTATCAGAATGTCCCCATTTTGTTTATCGCATGCACGCGCGTGAGGACGCACATTCGCACAGGTAATGCAACACACAATGGTTTCACACTGTTCCACTGATCCACAGGTGGCAGCAACAAGTCAAGATATGTTAAAAAGCACCAGCAGAGGTAGGACTGCTCGCAAGTAAACATGGATGTAAACAATGCTGGTTTAAAGGTACTTTAAAAACTTCCTTTGTAAATGTTTTATCAGGAAGGAAGCACATTGATCACATTTGTTAGACCTCACAATATGAGAGAAAAGAAAGCTATACAGAGCACCTTTGATGATTATAACTTAATCATTAAAAAAAAAAAAATTAGATAGCTAATAGCCTCATTGATTTTCCATTATGTGTGTCGCTTTAATACCAGCAGCCATTTTTAAGCTGTCTCTTGATGTTCCCATCAGCCTTAGCTGTTTTTAGCACTAATTAGCAAATATTAGCATGGGCAAAACTATAATAGTGAACATGGGAACCATTATACCTGCTAAACATCAGCCTGTAAACAATTGTTTGAATGAGGAGTGTGAATCTGATGTGGTGAAACGAGTCATTTTGCCTCTCTTTCAGTGTCTTGCTCCTATGTGGGAGCGGTGGGGGGCTTTTACAGCAGCCCACTGTCTCATAATCAGTCCATGTGACAGGAAAAAGTAGGTAAAAGGATGAGTTTGTCCTTTTTGGAGAAAATGAAAGTCATTGTTCAATACTTCTAGAGTAAACAGTCGAGTATGTCATGAAAGTGGTTATTAGCGTGTCAACAAAAGACTTACATTGCTTAATCATTTGTTTTAATTGTGTGGTAACAGCCATTCCGGAGGATGTCCCATTTAGGAACAAAATTCTTTAAATACACACGATGAAATATTCATATGCAGGCTGTCTCGTACCCAGAGGGTGAGACATGAAAGTATTAGCAAAGAAACACATCCACTGCAGTCCTCTGTGGAGAGTGGATAATAATGTTGAAGTTATTAATGTTGCGTATGATAAGTGGATATTGAGGGCTTCAGAAGGATCCTTGGGGCCCTGCCGCTGTGAGAAGCCGATGAGACGACTCGGAGGCGGCCGTGGCTCTCTGTCTGCGCGCCCTCGGCCGAGCAGGGCTGTTAATCAGCGCTCAGGGTTACATCAATGATGTCAGCGCAGTGGCCGCAATACATCAAGCTGAGCGGCCGAGAGACGCCTCCCCTCCTGGTGAAGTCCAGCACAGCATCTCCGGGGAGAGAGCCCCCATGTTTACCTGCCTGTCTGTGTGTGTCACAGAAGAAGATATACGAGAAAGCAAATATACCAAAACTTCATTTTTGATAAGACTGGACAAGTAGAGATGCTAATAGCCAGTGGAAGGTATAGACTTCAGATCATTTGCTTAAACAAAAGAGCCAATGCGGAAAGTCTTTCATGGTCAACTGGATTTCAGTAAATTGTTTAACATTTTGAGGGGCAGGGGCAATTTTATTTATTTTTTCCGCTGCTTTATCCCCAGGCTTCCTCCTGATGCTGGCACACTGTCTGAGATTGTTTGCCCAAATACAGAATTACACGCACACAGAAATACTTAAACTTTTTTGTGTTACAAGCAGATGAGCATGTGAATCTTAGCTTTCACCTCTCTGCTACGTTAATTTAGTGTGGCTCTTTGCTTTGCAGCATCCGTGTGCATTTATGGGCAAAAACACTACAAAGGGAAGCAGGTTGTGGAGTAGAAATTCAGAAAACACGCGTAATTAGGTAGATAATCCAAAACCTGTCACACACACACACGCACATCAGAGTGCGTTAACCAGCTGTGTGTGACAGCATCAGAGAGAAACCTGATATTAATGTCTGAACTGCATCTTATAATCAGAATAATGGTGGCAGCAGTGGCAGCAACAATTGTTATTCTGATATAATATTCTCATAATATATATTTAGCAATTTGGCCCAGAGGGCAAAGGGGCACTTTGGCCTCTACGTGTGCACATTCCTGGATATATTATCTATTTCACTCAATTTGAACATGAACATTAACAAAGAGCTGGATGTCAAACTGTGGAAATAATGTAATGAAAGTCGGTGTGTTGTAAATTTCAGGGGAGGTGAAACATTTCAGATGTTAATCGAAGATGATCCTGTGTTTCGAATGTAAAATCTCATGCAGACTCACTACAGTAGAACTTAAGCACAGATCTTTGTGTCTGTCCAGCAGAATAATAGTGTAGGCCTGTATACAGTATGTGAGTAAGTGTGAATATACCGTACGTGATGGTGAGTAAGCAGTGAACCTGTGAACTGTGTAAACACGTGTCTTTATTTGTTTGAGTGTGTACTGTATATGTGTGTTCACCGTGTGTGTATTTGTGTGTAAGGCCTGGTCTGATGACATTATCAGGGTTGGTAATCTGCTCTGTAATTGCCTGCTGCTGACACAGCAGCGAGGCTGATACGGCTGCAGAATAAACAGACTGCTAACAAGTAGAGGGAGCTCGTCTCCGCTTGATCCGCACAGCGCAGCGTGACATCTGGACTGGACGAATCAGGGAGAGGAGAAGAGGGGGAGACAGACGGACGCTGGGAAGCTGGGAGGGAGAGATGCATAAACACCAGCAGAGAAATATGGAGGCAGAGAGGAGATAGAAAGCTTGTAAAGGAGAAGAGGTGGGCGCGAGGTGGAGGAATTTGTTCAATTTTATATCAACTATAATCATCTCACTAACTTTTCCTTCAAATGTAGGGGTGAATAACTAACACGAATAACTAATTTGGTTTCTTTCCACCCATTAATTGTGTGTAAAGGAGGATGACAGAAAGACTACAAAGTCAAACTGTGGACAACCACTAAGCAACCAGATGATCAATGATTATTGTAGTAATTTTTCAACCAAAAATGCCCAAAATGTTCTTGCTCCCATTCCATTGTGATGATTCCTGCCTTTCTCTCCATGTCATATCATAAACTGAATATCTGTGGGTTCATTCATTCATTCATCTTCTATACCCCTGATTATCCCTTTCGATGTTGGGGGGGGGGGGGGGGTGCTGGAGCCTATCCCAGCTCTCAACGGGCGAGAGGCAGGGTACACCCTGAGCCGGTCGCCAGCCAACTGCAGGGCAACACACACACACAAGCATTCACTCTCACATTCACACCTAGGGACAATTTAGGGTCACCAATTAACCTAGTGAGCATGTTTTTGGTCTGTGGGAGGAAGCCGGAGAGAGAGAACCCATGCACCCGGGGATCGAACCGGCAACCTTCTTGCTGTGAGGCACACGCACTACCTGCTGCGCCACCGTGCCGCTATCTGTGGGTTTTAGACTGTTAATTAACAACACAACTGATTAATCTAGAAAATGATAGGCAGATTAATTGATAATGAAAGTAATTACTAGTTGCAGCCTGAGTAACATTGAATAGATGGGCCACAGCCAGAATTCTTCTAAAGAATGATACCTGATGTTTCACATGAGCGGAGTCTTCTATTTGAGAAAATTGACCAAAATAATTATGAGTATCACTGTTATGAAAATCGTTTTCACCCAATGCTACTAGGAAATAGAGCCAAAGAGCAGAAGGAGAGTAAAGTCAGGAGAATAGAGGGATGAGGAGAGGAGCAGAGAGATACGGGAGAGATCGTCGGGTAACAGATAGATAAAGGAATGAGACAGAGGCTGGAAAAGAGAGTCTGGGAGAAACAAAAGGCCATGGAGAGAGAATCACCAGAGAATCAGGCAGGAAAAGTGAGAGGAATGAGACTCTCGTTAATATGAGAAACTGTCCCAGGTGAAATGCAGCATATGGATCAATTAGGAGTCTCGAGTGTGTCTGGGGTTTGTAGGCTTTCCCAAGCAGCCAAGAGAGCTGAGAGACAGATGAAACCAAATATGTAATCTAATGACAAACTCATTTCTACATTTTATGTCTGCCTTAATGGAATAGTTTGGAATTTTGTAAAATATGTTTAATTATAATATGAAATTATAGGCATCATTCAATTATCTTAGCTTAGCATACAGACTGGAAATAGGGGGAAACAGCTAGCTTGGCTTCCTCCAAAGGTAATATCTTTAAAACTCAGTAAGTAAAAAATTACTTCTTGTTTATTTAACCGGTTCAAACACAGAATTTTTTTTTTAAAAATGTAGTTTTACATGAGGTTATTTAGGGAAATAGTGTAGATGTTGGCCAGCGCAGTGACTTCCTGGCTAGCTGTTTGCCCCTCTTTTCAGTACTTGTGCTAAGCTAAGCTAACCAACTGCTGGCTACAGCTTCATATTTAATGGATAGACATGAGAGTGGCACCATCTTGTCTCAAGAATGTACTAAAAAAATTAAGAATAATTCTTAAGAGAGGCCAAACCTGAGCAAAAACAGCAGCAGACACGCCCCAGCAGAAAGGGGATGCAACATGTGCTCCTGTCTGCAAACTGTTGTCCAGAATTCAGATGAGAAAACAGCTTTAGAGTGGATCCAGCTTTAGCTCCCTTTGTTCTGGAACAAACAGTGACCTTTTCCGGCTTTGTCCCGTGAAGCAAACCACCAGATTCCAACTCAACTCTCTGGCGCATAATATAAGATTACAGTGTTGTGTCTGGTAGAGGCTGCCAATTTTCCTGGCAATGATTGTATTTGTTTACAGTAATCACCCTAATATCTCCAAATGAACGTGTTAAGGAGTTATTGATGTCAAAATGCTGCACGTAGCGGCTTTAATTGGCTCAGCAAGATTAAAAACATGACTTTTCAGCTGTGAAAGACCTTCAACGGGATGCTCGAGTGAAATCATCCAGCATTCAGTTAAATCAGTTCATTCAGTCTAGCAGCGCTGCCTCAGAAGATGAAGTATGGCGTGTACTCAGCATTTTGACGCCTTCCGATTCCATGCCATCAGAAACATGGATACAGCATAACAAGATGATGGACGCGTTACACAGCCTGCATATTGAAAGATAATAAAGGCAGCTGAAGCATCCGTCTCTGTCATCTCGTTTCTCTCGCAGTGTGTGTTTGGTGCGAGATGAGTAGCGGTGCAGACCGGCGATGCGGCCGCTCAGCTGCAATCCTGAACTGTTATTATTTAACACATCACTCCGAGCTGCAGGAAACACTCTGATTGTCTGCCGAGATCCCAGCACAGCGTGTTTTCACTACACAGTTTGTGCTAATATGTCTGTAGGTGGATGTACAGTACGGGTATAAATATCCTCAAACATGCATCTGTGTGTGTGTGTGTGTGTGTGTGTGTGTGTGTGCCTTAAGAGGCCTGATGACTCATCATCACTACAGTAGATTATGTCTTTGTAATGAAGCTTCACGATTGGACAGCTGCAGAAAACATCCCTTATCCCTCGATGTCTTCATTTATTCACACTCGTCCATTCGCTCCTCCCTTTGAACTCCACCATCATTGCATTCAACCATCACTTTATCCTCACATTCATCCTTCTCCATTATTACGTCCAGGCTCTGTGAACGACAGTGTTGGTCAGTGATGGTGTCTTACAACCCCGATTCCAAAAAATTCGGGACTCTGACAGCAGTTTTACAAAGTGACATTGACATATTGACATTTCCATCAGCTTCAGCTGCATTTTGTGTGTAGTGCTAATTAGGAAAATGTTAGCATGCTAACATGCTAAACTAAAATGGTCAACATTGTATCTTTCCATCCCTCCATGCTGAGCTTTTATGCTTCCACATATCATCACCCATCTTTTCATTCCTCTTTCCCCCCAGTGTCTCCACATTGCACTTGATGTTCACACAATATGAAATCCTTTTTCCATCGTCCATTCTTGCATCCTTCTGTCCTCCTTCTTATCCACCCATCTATGTGTCCACGGATCAATCCACTCTTCAGTCTATTCATCATCCGCTGTCTTCCTTGTTCTCAACAACTTCGATCAACAGCACCAATCCCCGCAAGATCACTTCTTCCATTCCTCTTTTTCTATGCTCGTCCATCCTTCCGATCACTACAAGCTTCCTTTCATCCCAATCAATTCATTCATTCCTCTATTCCTCTGTATCCTGTCATATTCATTTCTTGCTTTCTGTGAGGTGAAGAGCGTTGCCCATTAATTGTGGGTTTGTTGGTTTCATGTCCTTGAGCAAGACACTGACCCCCAAACTACCCCTGATAGTTAGGCTTTCACCTTGCATGGTAGCTCAGCAGCCATGGGTGTGTGTATGTCTGTGTGTGTGTGTCCGCTTAGGTAGAAAAGCACTCTATAAATGCATCCATACACCATTCCTCAAACTCCTTCCTTGTCCCGTCTCATTGTTCCTCCATCACCTCTCCAACCTCCACCAATCCCTGCATCCTCCCATCTCTCGATCAACCATCCATCCATGTTGTGATCCGTCTGTTCCCACATAAATCTACTTACCATCGCTCCACTCTCCTCCCTCCACATCCACCCTTCCTTTAATACTCCTCTTATATTCAGTTCTTGCTTCTTTCATAACGTCTTCTTGCTCTCCCATCAGTCCATTCCTCTCCTTCTCTTGTGGACTGTTTCCCCCGTTAGGGAAATCAGATCTATATGCCTCATGATCTGCTTATTTAGCAGAGGCCTTTACACCAGACCCCCCCTCATTTATTGGGACTAGCAGTTAGGAGTGCACTGTGATCCGAGCGTCAGTGTCTTGCCCAGGGACACTTCAGCACGTGGACAGGAAGAAGAACCACCAAACCTTTTGATCAGTAGATGATGCTGACGCCCTCGGCTCATTTCTCTATCCCTCCGTAAATGCCTTTCCTGCATCCACCAGATTCTCCATCTCTCTGTTCATGCATCCACTCTTCCTGTCAGATATTGATCAGTACTTCCATCCATTCATCTCTGTCCTTTCCTCCCTCTTCATATTTACCAGTCTTTTTTCCACAAGCATCCTATATTTGTCCCCCCATTCCATCTGCCACCCTTCTCCCCCACCACTCCTCCCATCAGCCCTTGTTTCTATTCCTCTATCACTCCACAAATCCACCTACCAAGTCCTTCTTTCATGCATCCACCACATCCTTCCAGCTTCCACACACGCAGCTCCGGGCGCAGGCCCAGATCCGACCAGAATAGCCCTGATAAGTCAAATGATGAATCTGTCTTAATGAGCTGTGGAGGGCGAAGACGTACATTAGCGGCGCGTTGACGCTGTGACTCAGAGCCAGAGGAGGACTCACTATTTTGTAACGAGACAGATCTGATTCGGCCGAGCACGGCGGAGAACATGCTGATGATGACGACGGTCAAACACAGACATTCCCGCCCTATCCCTCCACACACACACACACACACACACACACACACACACACACATGCACACACTCCTCCACCCCTCCAATTACATCCCTTTGGTTAATCTTCCTTATCGCAATTGTAGCGCTGGCAGAATGACAACCGTCTGTGCAATGAGTACTATGAGTCTGCTTTTGAAACACCTCCGTGTGTGTTCCTCTGCACATATTTTATGTGTTGTTTGTGTGTTTGTGTTAAGTCTGTTTGCATCTGTGAGCGTGCGTTCATCTGTGTGTCTGTCGCTTTGCTGTAGAGCTGAAACTATTAGTTAATTAACAGATTATTGATTTTGAATCAACTGAAAACTGAAGCTACCCTGTGGAGTTCATTCCACAATCATCACAATCAATCATGTTTTGTCAGTGTGGTTTGGTGGAAGAGCTCAAAATACTACAACACCCATGAAGCTCGGCCACAGTAGCGATGGAGGAGAGGCCAATCAGAGGTTCTGCTCCAAGCAGAAGCAAATTTAAGAAGCTTTGTGTTTGAATTTTAGCTTCAGTTTGCACATTTAAACAACATTTTCGGCTCTGTGATTGGATTTCTCATGCCAAAATGAACATAGGGAATTGTAGTTAACAGTTTTTTTTGTACACAGGCTTGTACCTTCAAATGAAAGAACAAGATATTTTCTCTCTGTTATTAATCTTTTGTATTGATGAGCCAACTGAGAGATTTTCATGTCAATTCAAGCCACTGATGTGTGTCGTATTGTATTGGGAAAAATACGATGAATGACTTTTATTTCCAGAACCAGGAGCCCAAAATAGCTTCTTTTTTTTTCTTTTTTTTTTGCTACTGTGTGGGATACCATACCATGATGCAGCAGCATCCCATCACAGAGCGGCCCAGCAAGACAAAATGAAACAAAAGAAGAAGAGAAGTGCAGGATCGTCTAGCCAGAAAGTTAAAAGTTGGCTCAATTTTTGCCACAGAACAGCACAATGACATCTGGCAATGCAATAAACAAGCAATTTTGAGATAGAAGAAACTGCAATAATGGTCATAAAATCTTATTATTTTATCCTTTAACATTAATCAAAAGATAACAGATTAATTGAAAATGAAGACAATCAGGAGTTTCTGTGCTTGTTAGTTTGCGTATGTGTATTATATGTGTATTAGTAGGTATTTGCTTGTCTGTGCCTACGTATGTGTGTGTTCTGTGTGTGGTTTGTCTTAATCTGCGTGTGTGTGCCGCTCCCTCGCCAGCCTTTATTAAATGACATTCTGTTATCACTGACTGGGGTACGGACACTCAGGCTCACCACAGCTGGGTTTTACACCACACTTGGCTTCAGATCAGCACGGCTCGGCTACTACTAATGATAATGAAGCAAGTCGCCCACAGCAATTAATGCACTTAGCTACTAATGATGATTAACTGTGGACTGTATTTGATTTAGGAAGTTGATAAGCTGCCTCCGAACACAAACAGGTTAATTAGTATCATGTCTGGGTGAAAGAGGCTTCACAAGGAACCAGACCACTCATGGAAGATGTGAGCTGCTCCGTTTTGTCCTTCAGAGCCTCTGATCCCAACGAGAGTGTGAAATTTTCGTCCTTGTTTTATGAATGTAAGGAGAAATTATGATGAAGACGTCAAAAGGAAGCATTGTCAGCGTGAATCTCCAGAGGCTGAAAGGCGTGAGAAGGCTTTCTCCTCTCTCTTCATCCACTCATGGCGTATCCTGTCATGTAATTATCTGCCTGGCTGGATGACTTTTTGAGCCTCTTTTTACTCTTAATCATATCATTTAGTTGTGGTTTACACTTTGCCAAGGGCATCTGAGCGTGTTGTGCTGCGTCAGTGACTGCTAACAATCAGGCATAATCAAGTGAATCAAGAGCCATAATCCAAATGCTAAGAAAGGGGCATGATAGTTGTTAGCATCTGCATGAGGCACCTTCATCATCAGCAGCATATTTTATGTTACAACGTGTGGATGGTTGGTTGTAGCTGGATGATTATCGCCCCTGGCAGGTTGTCAGAATACCAGATCTGACAGAGGAAATGTGAGTGAATAGAAATCTGTTCCCTTGCTGAATGACAACAATTGAAGTGCATCTTTGATTCACAACCTCAGTGTGATCCGATGAAGAAGTCAGTATTTGTAAGGCCCAAAAATCACATGCATGTCTTAACAGGCTTCTTATCTTATCTTTATTATTCTTATTCACTATTTCAGTGCACCCGGGTTGGTGGTTGGTGCAGTTTGTTCCATTCTTCAGAAAAGCTGTTTAAAAAAAAAAATAAAAACTTAAATTAAAAACGTGTGATATAATTAGCTCAAGTGAAATAAATCTGTGTAAATGTGTGAATGTGTTTGTTCCTTCCCGCTGCAAATAAGTCTATTTCTTTTACTGATACTGACTTTTGAAGGCTGCTCCCAGTAGCTGATATCGTTCTTTATTTGTGAATCTGATATTTTTAAGGTCTCTAATAATTATTAAGAGTCTGAAATAATACAAGGATTCACTGCTTCGTCTATAATTCAAAATATCTAGGATAGAAGCAGCCTTTCGGCCTCCGTGAGACACTAAAACTCTCTAACATGCTAACAGTTTTTCGGCTGGCTGGCCGGCTGAAGCAGGTTTTGTTGTTGTTTATAAGCTGGCCTCCAACTGAAGGTGTCAAATGAAATCCTGTCATCTTCACCTCGGCCATATTGACAGAGGCATCGCAACCTCTTACGTAATACGAATCCCACCAACTGTTAGATTTCAAGCTGTGTGAATGTCCCCAATCATTGTGATTTTTTTGAAGAAGAAGACACAATTTAACATTTGTTTTATACGCAACAGCAATCTGAAAATTTCATATTGTAAATCCAGATTTTCCACAGCTGCTCCATCTTGAATTTGGAAACTCTGTTAAGTTTATTAATAATGATAGATCTGTATCTATAATTAATCTGCTTCACCAGTTATTTAAAGAGATCTGAGCAAGATGTTGCACTTTGGTTAAATAATTCATTAATTTGTATCTACAATATTATCTTTCTATTTCTGTTCATCTTTGACATTTAGGTGTTTATTTATTTGAACACGAGCACTATGCTTTTTTTATTTTCATATTACCATCATGACACAATGGATGAGAAATAAAAGTAGCTCAGAATCTTTATTATTACTATTAAAATACCAAGTCCTGGCAAGTGCATGTATTGTCCCTACACTACTTTTATGCTGAGCTTGCTGTTTCAGGCTTTATGTGTAATTATTACCTCCAAACTCAGTCATCTGACAACAGCTGGGAGTAATAAAGGTCTGAGTTAATGTTATGCTCATAGCTGGAGATCATGACGCAAAATATCCTCCCATTGTTTGATTTCTATTGGACATTTTTTCCCCTAATAAACCTCGATTATGCCTTTGTGCCCATAAAAAAAACTACAAAATGCCATCTTCATCCCACTATCATCAAATTGATTAATCAGTGCCATATATATCACACCTCGGGGTCGATACCCAGCCATTCTGTGAGGCCATTGCATTTTTCTCCTCCTTATCAACCTGCTTTCCTCCTTCTCCGTTGCTCATGTTTTTTTCTGTTTTCTCCATGCCTTCCACCTTCCCCTCCTCCTCCTCCTCCTCCTCCTCCTCCTGCTGCCTCTCTTCCACAGCCCTGTTGTTAGCTGACGGTAAGTTGTCCATCCCTCCTCTAAGCATCTCCACTAAAATCACCTCCTCTGTGTGTGCCGTGGTTTAAACACCGGCTGTAAATCTGACGGTCTCGGCTGAATGGTGTGGAATCAAAGTCGCTCTGAGGATGACAGTTTAGATAGTTTACTTCTTTGAGTCAGAACTCACATTTTGAGAGGTTTGATATAAATAAACTGCATGCCAACGCTGTTTTCCTCCTCTGTCATTGTTACAAACACTGCTGCTCTCTCCCACACATAAATGATGGATTTTCACGCTAATCAGCTGCTAAATTAATCACAAATCCATGAATTATGTTCTCCAGTCAAGAGCGAGGTTCAGACACTTGATAACCATCAAGATAAAACCTGCAGTTCCGAAATTAGAAATTTAATTACCTTTGCGGGATTGTGTTAGTATTTTTTTCCCCCCTTTCCTTGTCAAGGAAATTGTGTCATGTAGTGGTGCAGCACAGAGCAGAGGAATGGCTGGATAATCAAATTTTAAACATGAGCAAAAGAAATCCTGTCACTACTTGAGGGTACACACTGTCTCGGGTGTGTAATTGATTTAGCTTAAAAGTGTGCATGTGTGTGTGTGTGCAGGCACTCTTGCGCTGGCATATTATGCATGCATGCATGTGTGTGTGCGTGCATGTACGTGCCGACACGCCCTCCCATCAAGGGGACTTGGCTGTGATCTTTAATGGCAACGTTAATATTTAATGGTAAGCGTGTTGTCAGCAAAGAGCAGCAGGCTGGGACTCGGGGCTCGTATAAAAGATGACAAGGTCCCTGCACCAGGTGGCTCAGTGGGGGTGTCACACACAGAGCAGGATGAGAAGCCTTTGGATGCACAACTGCTCATTCTTGATAGAGTTTGACAGCACAGAATTGATGTTATGGCGCTCTTTGTGGTGTGCAGTGCACTCAGAAGGTCTGTGAAGCATTGTGGCGTCTCTCTACAGCAGAGCCAACCAGGACAGGTCTGATAGGAAGATAGAAGGACTGATCGGGGCTTACGCAAGCCCTGAAAATTTGATTGTATTTGAACAAAGAAAAGCATAAGGCCTTAAAGCGGACTGGCGTTGACTGGAAGGCCTTGGAAGTATTTGATTTGTTACTGTAGCTCCTAATTTAATGATTATGCTTCAGCTCTACATCAGCACTTCACATCCTTATAATGGTGATCTGTGTTGATATAGCATTTAAAGGGTCAGTCAGAAATCGTCATGCCTTGTCAATTTACCTGCTTTTCCAGAGCTTTTAACCTTATTACAAATTGGTCCACCTTCATGACAACTGAGTAAACTCAATTCACTGATGAAGACCATCAGCTGTATGTCGCCATGCAGACAGTTTTAGTTGCACAGGTTTGGAGATATCTGACCTTCTCCAATGTTTCTTGCTGAACTCATAGTTAAAGTAAGAGCTCTCTATGACATGTAGGACCTTGAAAGTCACTGCAAACTCCAAAACTTTTGGATCAAAGTAGAATAATGGTACAAATAACAAAGAAATAGATCTGCACTAAATATTTGCCCTCGCGATGTTTGGGTTTTGTGCCCGATTGATCAAGCATGCAAGTTTGTCCAACCTTTACATAACAAAGCTGGACCACCGAGACACTTGAAAAAAGCAGCTATTTAGTCGGCATTACTGCAATAAATTTTATTTTAAGGCACACATATTCACCATCAACTCGTTGCTTATTAGCATGGTTATTAGTAGCATATTGGCTCTTTATTATTCAATAGGGAGCCAATATATGCATGCTCATAAATAACTAGTTAATGGTGAATATGTGTATCTTAATATAAAGTGTTAGCTAGTTACCTATCTAGTACCACTTTGCACTGATCAAGAGTGACAGATGCGACTTAAATACTGCATATAAAACAAATCTTGTCTCTTTGTGAAGCCTGAACATTAATAAAGGCTGAATAAATTTCAACTGTTAGCAGCGAGGCAACCCTCTGATGTTTTGTTTGTATGCTGTGAAGTACAACACAGCATGCTAATCAGCTGAGCATCCTCTTATTTTGATTGCTATCTTTTCTCACTGTGATTTCTTTTTGTTTTGCTCCGTCTCGCCCTCGCCGCTCAGATGTGCCAGACAGGAAGCTGACATCAGACGAGGAGGAAGCCAGGCGGATCGCAGAGATGGGAAAACCGGTGCTGGGGGAACACTCCAAGCTGGAAGTCATTATTGAGGAATCATACGAGTTTAAGGTGGGAAAGGTTACTCTTCAAACAGAGCAAACGCAGCCTGATCATTACAGCTGAAACCGGTGTTTTCCATGCAGCCACGCAGATTGACTAACTTCTTCAGCTGCCACCTTACAAGAAAAACAGCTACATATTTCTAATGTTAGCATTTCTGGAGGAGATACGGTTCATATGCGTCCTCTAACCTCCTCAACTAAAAATATATCCACCATATTTGTGTCTGTTGTGTGGATTTCATGACAAAGAGGCTTCTGCTGCCTGGAACTTGATGCCACTGCCATCATGTGGTGAAGCTCATGTATTTCTTTTTTTTTGAAGCGGCCTCCACTCATGCAGATTTCTGTCTCTGGGTATAAATAATGGATGGATTTCATTCTTGTGTCGGCATTGTATCACACAGAGCACAGTGGACAAGCTGATCAAGAAGACCAACCTGGCACTGGTGGTGGGAACGAACTCGTGGAGAGACCAGTTCATGGAGGCCATTACAGTCAGCGCAGGTACTGTAAAAACACACCTCTGTTCTGACTCTACAGGGCTGCACATAATTTCACTGGACATCATGTTCCTCAGGGTTTCCTTCCATAAACAGCTTTGCTGCTATTGAATATAAGTGATAGGTCATTTTGCCAATACAATAGCATTTGTGCAAGGTTTTATTATCCCACTGACTTAATGCTAATTTGGAGCTTCTTTAAAAGAATAAATTCGCATTTTGGGAAATATGCAAATATGCTTTCATGCCTGCACAGTAAATATGAAAGCTTTTTAGCTTATCTTAACAAAACCAGCAGCTTTTGTACAAATTAAACAAACTAGATATAAATATATATACAGCCAGGCTAGCTGTTTCCCCTTGTTCTCAGTCTTAATGCTAAGCTACGCTAACCTTCTAATTTAACAGAAGACTACATGAGACTACATGAGTGGTATCAGATGATCCATGTAACTCTTTGCATACTGAATGTTCATTCATTCATTTATCTTCTATACCCCTGATTATCCCTTTCGGGGTTGGGGGGGGGGGGGGGCTGGAGCCTATCCCAGCTGTCAACGGGTGAGAGGCGGGGTACACCCTGAGCCGGTCGCCAGCCAAGGCAACATACACACAACCATTCACTCTCACACCTAGGGACAATTTAGAGTCACCAATTAACCTAATGAGCATGTTTTTGGTCTGTGGGAGGAGGCCAGAGTGCCCGGAGAGAACCCACGCATGCACGGGAAGAACATGCAAACTTCACTCCTGCCTGACCCGGGGATCGAACCGGCAACGTTCTTGCTGTGAGGCACGCGCACTACCTGCTGTGCCACCGTGCCGCCCATACTGAATACTGAATGTCTGAATATCAAAATATTGTCTGTCACCTACTTCATCCCAAAAATATCAATGTCAGTATGAGCCTTCAAAAACTCCTGTTCGTGGAATCCCCACGGAAAGCAAAGCTCTTGAAGCTCTGGAAATATCTCATGTGCATAAGAGAGAAGTCATCCATCATGTCAGGTGACAGCAGCATCAGATCACCCTGCAGCCTGCAGCATAGCTGCTGCCCTGTCCGCTGCAGTCACAGCCACCATGTAGTGAGCACCGTGCCGGCCTCAGTTCGTCACTTTGGTCCTGAAATATTTAATCCAGCGGTGCTCTTTATTTTTTCATCATCCACTCGTGGCTGAAAAGTACATGCAGCTCACATGGCCTGACACTTTGAATCAGCACAGCGTCCCTCCGGATCTGCTAAGTTTCCTGTGAGCTGCTGGGGCTCAGAGGCCCCCCCACCCGCTCCTCCACCTGAGGAGGGTGACCGGTTACATTTAGGTTTTTAGCTGTTATAGGGTGACACTGTTCTGCAGAGGAGCTCAGAAGAGTGTGGTTCAGTTTCCTGTTCAGACTCACTTCGACAGGACAAACGTCTGGTGTAGTGACTGAATCTATGGATTTTAGGTTATGGGAAAATCTCTGTGACCACTTGGTCATCCTGCCAACCAGTCCCTCCAAAAACAATGATGTACTGCAATGTTCAGTGTGTGAAGTCACAAATATACATCAAAATGTTTTTCCTAAGATTTAACACTATTTTTGTTTTCTAAGATGTTTCTGGAGTTTAATCATCACTAGCTTTTCAGAGCTGTGAGCCGCTCCTCCATTTCCTTTGTGCAGTACATTGTGGGACTGCAGTGTCCATCAAAAGCACACTCTAAAGTTAAAAATAATGTATTACAGTGTGTTTACTGTTTGACGTCACATTTGCAGTGTGAGCACACACTCAAAACCTGTGGAATAAGTCTGTATTTTGGATTTTTAGATGAGAAGAGTTTGAGAAATCAGGCTGGATGGATTCTGTATTATCAAATGAGGTCGAAACATTAAAGTGCAAACTAAAGCAAATTTAAATATATGTCATCTTCATCACTTATTAATGAATTAAAATGAGTCGTGCCCTTCAGCCTTTATATTAATCTATGTATCTGTAGCACATTTAAAGCTGAATGTACCTCAGTAACCTCAGGCTGTGATAAGATGCCTCACCCTGAAAAATAAGTCAACGTGCCGTTTTTAAGTGAATATTGTTCTCTTCTTTCCCCTCTCCGTCATCCCTTATCTCCTTCATCGATCCTGTATTTCGCCAATGTCTTCCAACTCCTCTCTGGCTCTTTACCCTCTCTGCTCTCTCTCGACTTTATGGTTCATCATCTGTCTTTCTTTTTTCTTCCCCTGTCATATTCTTTTTTACTTTCTCACCTTCCATCTCTTTGTCTTTTTTGCTTTCTGCCTTTTCTCTTAATATTTACTTCCCCACCTCCCCCCACTCTTTATCTTTTCCCAAACCTCTTCGTCCTCCCTGCTGCTCCACTCTCTCCTGTCATCCCATTACTCTCCAATCTCTCCCACTGTTCAACCCCTCAACTCCCCCGCCATCTCCCACCCCCCGGCTCTGCCCCACTTCTGCCCAGAAGATGAGGATGAAGAGGACACAGGGGAAGAACGTCTGCCATCCTGCTTCGACTATGTCATGCACTTCCTCACTGTCTTCTGGAAGGTCCTCTTCGCGTGTGTTCCTCCCACAGACTACCTAAACGGCTGGGCCTGTTTCGTGGTCTCCATCATCATCATCGGCCTGCTCACGGCTGTCATCGGGGATCTGGCGTCTCACTTCGGCTGCACCATCGGCCTCAAGGACTCAGTCACCGCTGTGGTGTTTGTGGCGCTTGGTACATCTGTTCCAGGTGAGTCCTAGAACAGTCGAGTGGGCCCTTTTCTAAAAGCACGTCATTGTCAATCTATTCATGTTTGCAATGTCAAAATCTCTCCTCTGAAGTTTTGCATATTTATGTAAGTTGATGGATCATGTGCTTCTTTCGGAATAATGTGCAGCTTTTGAGACCCTTTCAAACAGCAAACATGCTTCGTCATCAAGATGGCTGATATTCTCATTTCCTCCAAACTGACATTTTCACCCAGAAGGAACAATGTGTCACCAAAAACCTTGACTCCGTCAGCATATTTGTTATTAAAGGGCTGACGTGCAGCATTAATAAATCAGCATTCATTTTGGAAAAAAGGGGATTTATAAATATTCTCAACAAACAAGACCAATACAGAGAAGATTGCCAGCCTCCACTGGTCTTCACAGTACAGTTTATTCTTTTGGCAGGAAGTGGAAAACATGGAGATCTGGTAGGAATGGGATGAATGGTAAGAGGAGATGTGAGAGTAGTCGTCTCACAGCACTAATCCTCTTGATGGTTTGTTTCTGGAAATTAAACTATGAATTATACAAGAGTAGAGTGATGTTTAAAGGCCCTGTAAACCAGTTTTGTCAATCAGCTGTGGGCCGTATGCAGCCTCTCTGCCAAAGTTTGAGCAGCTTGATTGTTTTAGATGAGACATTTTGGGTGTTTTTGTTCTGTTTGTCCTCTTCTCAATGATTTGAAGTGGGTGAGACTCAGTTGGAGGAGATGATCTCACAGTTTAGCAATAGTTGAATCAAAATGTAATGACAGTTGTTGGGCTGGTTGTCAGTCAGATCTGATCAAACCACACCCACACAGTTCTGATGAAGCACACCAGCTGAGTTTGAAGTGTAAAACCTCTAATGAAAAATTACTAACGATGTAAAAATGTGTCAAACTTTAACTGCTGCTTATTTAGTCAATTGGACATTTGAATATTCATGAATGTTTAATGTTATTGGGGCATACTTAGATTTGAGTTTACAGTGGCTTAAAGACCTTTCTTTCTCTTAGTGACTGGGTCCTACATGAACACTGTTCCAGATAGAGGTCGAACCTGCAGGTTATTTCACGGGAGAGATCTTTATGTTTTTGTCTGAGCTCCCCTTATTGACTTGAAATGGGCAGTATTTTCCTGCTATTTAAAGGGCACATTATTCAGATAGTAAGATCCTTCCATGCCTCCTTCACCTCAGGGGGCTTTGGTGGATTCCTGCTGCTCCATGAGATGGTCTGCTCGCATGCTTTCACATCACACATGTTCCACCAATTTGCCAAATCTGCCATTTGAATAGGAATGGCGGATTTTAACCAAATTGGAGATGATGCTCATTTAACTCATGTTGCACGCAAACACGCCTATGATTAATTAAGAGACTAAATACAACCCCTTTGCATCTTGCACCTTGCATTGCATCTCGCCTATCTCACCTCCTGTTCAGGCTGTTCAGGGAATTTTGATGATATCATATGATATCATACATCTTCCTCAGCAGAGATATTAAGCACAGTACTCATTTTGTGAAATATTCTTCTTGGCTTTCTTGCCAAGATTGACATTGATGCCAATCTTGTGTCAGCAGCATTAACATGCAGCTGGAGGCAGCAGCCAGGTAGGTTAGCTTAGCTTGGCATAAAGCCTGGATAGGATAGGTAGCCTGGTTCTGTCTAATGATAACAAAAACCTCCTACCAGCACTTTTAATTAACATGATATATCTCACTGATCCATACTAAGGCAGAAGTGTAAAACATCAATCTCTGCAAGACAGAGAAGCTTATCCTGTCCTTTTCTGCTCAGGGCATAGTGGATAACAATGAGGATAATTAAACAGCCCCGAACAATCAAATTATAAATGCTTGACTGTGAAAAGTTTTGACCTTTTGGTGAGATTGTTTTGTCATCTAGATTAGAAATAATTTGATCAAAGTAAAACAGGAAGGATAAATGACCTCTCTCTCCACAGACACCTTTGCCAGTAAGGTATCAGCAGTCCAGGACACCTACGCAGACGCCTCCATCGGGAATGTGACTGGCAGCAACGCCGTCAACGTCTTCCTGGGAATCGGCATGGCCTGGTCAGTGGCAGCCATCTACTGGCACATCCAAGGGAAGCCGTTTGTGGTGGAAGCCGGCTCGCTGGCCTTCTCCGTCACTCTCTTCACCATCTTCGCCTTCCTGGCCATCTCGGTGCTGCTTTACCGGCGCCGGGCCCACATCGGAGGAGAACTGGGCGGGCCCCGGGGACACAGACTGGCGACAACAGCCTTCTTTTTCGGCCTCTGGTTTCTTTACATCCTCTTCTCCAGTCTGGAGGCCTACTGTCATATAGAGGGCTTCTAAACAGAAAAGACCTCAGTGTGAGAGAATACACACATACAGGGGTTTAAAGTACAACTTCAGTGGTAAAAGAGTGAATTCTCACTGTGGAATTTGGGTCAGTCTTATATGGTATAAAAGGACAGAAGAGGTAAACCTGGAGTTTTCCCAGACACCCCCCTCCCTCTCCCTCTCTCTCTCCCTCAACCCCTTCTGTAAGGATGCTTGGAGGTGTGTATACTGCCCTCTAGTGCCGACAGGCCTGTTCGCCTTGGCTATAGGAGCTTGTGCTAGTGTGCTTGCAGTTGGGATTGGGTTACCACCGAGTCCAGATGATGCCGATCCCGGGGCGGTCCTGCATTCCACTGGAAGAGACTGCAGTCTTATATCCGGAGAGAGTTGAGTTAATCAGAGGTATATATTTTTCTCAACATCTGACGAGAACGACTTTTTTTAAAAAGTATTTTGGGGATAAAAATGCAAAAAATAAATAAAACAAAAAAAAAATAAACACACACACACACAAAAAGAGGAGTAAAAGAACTATTTTCTGATCTATGTTAAGGAATAACAAAAGATTATATCGTAAATGGGAATATGTTGTTGAGTGACAGTGGGATGGATTCATAGTATTTATTTTTATTTGCATAGTTTCCTAAGGAGCACTGCAGAGTTCTCAGAAATCACACAAAGAAGGAGAAGAGGAGCGACAGTGACACTTCATACTGGCAGATGAATCCCCATTCAAACAGGCGAGGAGGAAGAGGTGGACACAGTGAACATGGTCAAACTGCCCTGAACATTACTTCTGTACTCTATACGTATCTATATATAATATATTTCCATATTTTCTGTATATTTTGAATATTTGTTTAAATGTGGTCACCTTCTGCTCTAACAACAGAGGATCGCTGTGGCTAAGCGGGAGGGGAGGGGGGTCAAACTATTTACTGGAACGATGTCTTCACATTTCTAAGAGTTATGTATCTTGCCTAGGTAAAAGTATGACATTGTATTTTATTTATTTACTGATATCTTGGTCTCACTGGAGTTTTCACCTTTTCAATCAGAAATCTGAAAAAAGATTTAAAAAAAAAATGTGTTGCTGCAGAGGTAAATTCAGAGGTATTTTTGTACTGTCCCTTCCATGCACTTTGCTGTATAGTTCTATTTATGGAGACTTCTACTTGTACATGTGCAAAAGGCCAATATTAAAGGTGTCACTATGGACTGAACAGAGTGGCTGTGGAGAAAGGCCTTTGCTGCCCACACCGATGAGCTCTTTGCTCAGCTGAACAAGTGAAGAGTTTCTTCCTAAAATGGTGCATTTTTAAGTCTTTCAAGCTGCATTAATCGATTTTTGGTCACCGGGGGGCAGCAGAACAAGCTTACAACACAATCACTATCCTGATGCTAGCTGTTAGCTGCTATTCTGCTAGCTTATTTATCTCAGTGCAAAGATGAGGGTTTCTTTCATCTGGATTTATTAAGAAATATATAATTTCCATCACATTACAGTGTGTTAGCTTTCATCATGATAACTTGTTTCTGTTTCTCAACTTTGTAGGTGTAATTTCAGCCATCTTTAAACATCTACACCCTTCAGTGCTCTGATTACAGCAAACCACTCGTCACGCTAGCCTCATTCTCAATCCGAGTTAAAAACGTTTAACCTGCAATGGCCAAGGGCTCACTGAAAATACTGCATAGTAAAAGCCACTGAAAACACAAATGTTAAATTAAACATTATATTGTTGATTTTTTTTAAATTACCCTCCCTGTCTTGAGAAGCGGGATGAACAGCCAAGGTCTACAATCAAGCTAGGACATGTTCCACGGCTGAAATAGAAAAATTTACATCAGTGCAAATGTTGATATGATTTTGAAGGTTTTGAAGGTTTTCTCACTTATGGAACAGAACACAGAAGTTGCACTGTAATTTCAGCTGTACATAAACTTGCCATGGTGTGCTAGCTAGCTAGCAAACAGTTGCTATTTACACATCCAGTAGATGCAAAGTAACATCAGCATTTATTTGGAGTTGTTATTTTGAAGACCTAATCAATCATAGTCCAATATTCACTCGCTGGTTAGCTCTAATGGAGAGATCTGACTCTTTATCAGCTATACTAGCTAGATGCTAACTTTTGCTAATTGGTGCCAGGCAGGTAACATAGAGTGGAGTTAGCTAAAATTGCTAAAATACTTTACGTAACTGCATAGTTGGGTGATCCTTCTCTGGGGTTGTAACTATGAGCAACACCTTTCACATTACACGCAGCCATTTCATCCAGAGTTAAATATTGATTATCTTAGCTTTAACACAGTGAAATCTTTCAGAAAATCAAGGTATCCAGTATCATATTTGTGGGTGTTTCATTGGCATCACTTCAAAAAATGACTTGTAAATTACATGTTTTTCCATAATAACATTTACTGTTGGTCATGATGTAAAGAGTAGGTGTCGGTGATGCTCTTTTTTGGATGGAAACTCTTCAGTGAAGAGGCTGTGTCAAGAGCCTGGTGTGGGTGTCAGAGCAGCAGATAGCTCCAGGTTGAATTCCAAAGCAGGCTGGTATCAATATTGAATGCTGTTCAACACACGACTGGTGCTTTGTTTTTAAAATGAGAGAAAAAAAATACAGATTTGAAACTCCCAAAAGCAGTGGAAAATATGTTTATTACTTAATTTGCATAAAAGTGTATGTTAGTATATAATCGGTCAATTCTTGGCTAATTTAAAAATCACCCAAGAGATTACCAAAGAGGTTGGATGCAACATCTGTTTTAAAAAATTAAGAAAAAGTTAACAAAAAAAAAAGAAAAGAAGTGACAGTAAGTGGCAGTGACACTGTATTTCCACATGGGGGATGTCAATCTCCAGTCCCTGTGGTCGTCCCTTCTACTTCTCTCCTCAGCACTCTTCCTCCTCCTCCTCCTCCTCCTCCTCCTCCTCCTCAGTGTTCTTTCTTCGTGGTGAGCAGTGTTGTAAATACGTCTCGTGGCTGAGTCGGATGCTCCTTCCCTGGCCCTGGACCGCACCTGCTCACCCCACTCTGCCTCTATCTCTCTCTATCTCTCTTACATGTAAACACACACACATTCGGAGGAGAGCGATGGGTCCACTGCTGCACAAGTGGGAGGACAGTTTGGCTGACTGTCCCGTTCAGAGGCGACACAAAATCCACATTATGTACATAATTTTCAGTGTATGTTTACATAGACACAGTATAGGTGTCCTGGGGGTGGGAAAGCATGTCAACACGACTCACATCTCATCTACAGGTTATCTGCAGTCGCTTAATCTGAGCCAGTGTCAGTGGAAGTGTGAAGTTTTTATTGTTTTATTTTTCGGGTCAACAAGGCTCAATTTGTCACCCTTTCCCTTGTTAAAATCCTACAACAGGAACTATTTTCAGTCTTGAGTTCAGCAGGTATTCATGATGTCAAGGAATTGCCAGTGTTCTTAGTTTTATCTTGGCCTTTAGTGGCTATTTGTATTGTTTATTTGGTTGTATTCTTGATCTTATCTGCCGGGATGTGTTGAGCAGGAACGTCGGCCAGTGTGTGTTGGTGTGCTGTGCATGTTACCGTGCTGAAGCCAGGCAGTGCGTCCTCTTCGCACTCGTGTGCACAGGCTCTGTTGTGGTTGGTCTTCACAAGGGCACGGCTCTAAATTGGTTCTGTCATTTTGTCTTAAAAATACATGTCTTAATTCTGTAAAAGATGAAAAATATTTATCATACACATCAGCCTGCGGGAGGAAAGTGAAATGTCACCGTTCAGTAATTGGACTTGTGGTTGATGATGTTGTGAGACACTGAAGAAAGCTTCGATGATACTGTTCTTTTAACTTTGTTTTTTCTTGTGTAACAGAAAAGGGGCACATTTTACTGGATGGGTATGTTTTTCCTGGCCTGCAATGAGATGTCAAAATAAAAAAAAGCAAATTTCCAAAGCTGTTGTTTTTTTGAGATCAAGCCGTTTTGTTCTTTTGCTGTGGAATAAAAGCAGCTCTCTGGTTCATAAGGAAACACTGGTTGCACTGACTTAAATCAGGCCTGACTAATGTGTCTTTGAATCCAGCAGTGCGTCTACTTGTAGAATTTGAAACATCCTCTGTTAATAATATCATATTGTCACAGATAAACTTTTCAGGAATGAAGAAAAGTTGTTTACAGCCTGACCACTGTACTTGTGACATGATAGGTTTTCTGAAAGGTTTCCACAAACAAACCAAAATCCTTTAAAATAAAAGATAAAAATCTCAAATTTGGTGTTCAGGATATTCATGAAACAGTGATGGTTTGTGTCAGTACATGTTGCAGAGAAAAAGCACAAGTGTGTTGTCCCAAATTGGACACTTGGAGGTGTGGAGGTTTTTTTTAGGATACAGGGTTTCAGGCATTGATGAACTGAGACATGTTTATTTGGAAATGACTCCTGATTCTTGCTTTTCATCTCATATTCAAAACACATTTTTCTCAGCTTGCTGATACTTTTAATCATTTTCTGTGAAACATGTCCTCTGTCTCGTATCTTTATATCAACGATCCTCATGTCTGTTGATTGCACTTTACTGCTTATCTACAACACTATAAGCAAAGCCTCCCAGTTGTGTTAATCCAGACTACGTTATGCCTGTTATCTGTGGTTTTGTGTGCTGTCAAAATAGCCAAGAACAGTCTGCAGCGGAACTTCTTTGTTTACATTTTGCACACAGCAGAATATTCCAGACTCAGATTCAGAGACTTTTTTTCAAACCAGCACTGAGGCAATGGTCTTATAAACTGTCGAGACGTGACCTCAGATCGCTGTTTTAGCTAACATCTGGAATTTATTCAGGCATTTTGTGGTACATGAAAGCTTAATTGGTGATTAAAGGGTCTCATCTTTCTCACTTTCTTCCTCTTGCACTCACAAGGTTACTCAAGTCTCTATTTGATGCCTGATGATAAATAAGGCAGCCTTTCAAAATGATTTCCATTGTGACAATGTCTGATTGAGGAGCTCAGCGCCTCCAAAGTAAAGGTCAAATCAAAAGCAAAACAAACCCTCAACTGTTGCATGTATGGAAGAACATTTCTGCAGGAAAAAGAAAAAAAGTCAGAATAAAAACAAAAAATGCACAAGGTGAGTCAAAAGTATGAAATAGTTATTCAAAACTGTGAGATAAAAAGTACATTTTGACTTAGCCAACTATCTTAAAATGTTCACTAAAATTAAGACTTTTTATCCCAGTTTTTTGTTTTTTTTGACTTAGTAAGATAATATTTTGACTTACTGTCATAATTTAAGTCAAGTTTTTCATATCTCATAATTAAAGTCACACTTTTGATCCACTGTCTCATAATCTATCCCATAATCTCATAATTGTTTTTATTGTAGTAACTCAAAATTTTCACTTATGAAGCTAAAATTTTGACTTGTTTTGTCTTCCGTACACGTCACCTTGTCTGTCACCATCTTCCCCAGTGCACTTTTAATTTACCACGTCTGTGTGACTACACTGATCACATCCTACATAGAAATTCAAATACCAGATCCTGGTGAAATGTGTCAGGAAGTGGACTGAACTGACTGCGGAGTCTTCGTTGATTTCTTACTCGTGCTGTTCTGCTTATTGATAATTTTTATTCATGCAGACTAAACATGTGAAACACTGTTATTGTGTCTACCTGAACTGGATGAAGTTGTGCCATACAGTATTTATGGTGTATGTTTTGTGCATTTCACGAACAGGTTGAAATGTAATCAAATTAAAACAGAATGGAGACTTTTTGAATCATTTCAGTTTTCAGATGGAGGGACTATTGTTTGGATTTCATCCACACACACATACACACACACACACCTTATCCTCTCATCACTTCACTGAAATAGTGCGGATTGTTCATTTGATTGTTTATGTTGTTTTTTACCTTGCTATGGATTATGTTTTTATTTCAGGGAATTATGCATGGAAGTTAACCTTAGGTTGAGTATTTTGTTATGTTTGGGTTGTTTATTCATTTTTTTCTTTTTTAGGGGGTCAATAATTAAATAAAAGAGACAATTTGAAGAAAACAAACGCTTCCTTGTGTGTGTGTGTGTGTGTGTGTGTGTGTGTGTGTGTGTGTGTGTGTGTGTGTGTGTNTGTGTGTGTGTGTGTGTGTGTGTGTGTGTGTGTGTGTGTGTGTGTGTGATCAATTGAAATGGGGCAGGTTAAAGCTGGAAGAAAACGGATGACCCGCATTTGACGCTGAGAGGAGGGTGGGAGAGACACTGTTGCTGACGTGCCTGCGCACCAATAGGAAGCCGCGGATGATTCGCACGTTGGAACAATTGGCTTAAATTAAACACTAGTGCGTCCGAGGAGTTACAGCGATGATTGGTGAGGGATTGTGCGTTGCAAACCATGAAGCAGGATCTCTGCGTTTGATAGCAGCCAGCGGGGACTGAAAGGCAGACGATGCAGCAGAATGGTGCTTCCATTTCCCTGCGGTGTTTGTGTGCGGGATTAGCCGCGATTTAGCTTTGTGTGTGTGTGTGTGCAGACGCAGGGCGCACCGAGCCGCCAGCCAGCCGCGTCAGGTGGATGCGCCTGCAGTGATCCAGGTCGGCCCTATGGATCGCGTCCATGGATGTCTTCAAACCCGCTTTGGACAATAGTTTGAGTCCCAAGGCGTGCGTGTCCTCATCGGAAGAAGCAGAGGCAGATGTTTTTCGCTGGCCGACACCGGAGAATGGCCCTAGAGCCGCGCCGGATGCGGGACCCGCCGCGCCGGGTTTCTGGACGGCTGTGTTCGACTATGAGGCGACTGCGGAAGACGAGCTCAGCCTGCGGAGGGGGGACCTGGTGGAGGTCCTGTCCAAAGACTCACTGGTGTCGGGAGATGAGGGCTGGTGGACCGGTATGATAGCAGACCGGGTTGGCATTTTCCCGTCTAATTATGTGAGCAAAGGGAATGGCATTCCGGAGGAAATACGGGACACCCCAGAGCAGCAGTACTCAGTGCCTCCTCTGCACCGTGAGTATCCCATTGTGCTTCATGCCTGGACAAATGAAATCACTGTGCTATCACTAAAACACAGTACAGGTCTTCCCTTGTGCTTTGTCTGAAGGCCAGAGAAACCCACGTTGAGAGTGCTGTGTCATGGTCGGCGCAGTGCACTCCTGTTGGCCTAGAAACAGGCTGGCCCAGGCATCCTCACAGCTTCAGGACCATTATTCCTCACACTGCCTGTCAAACAAACAGCCAGCTGCGGTCAGTGATGCACCCCGCCTCATTACTCAAATTGCAATGCACAAGGTGTGCTGCATCCTCAGCAGAAAGACTATTTAACAGAGCAGCACATCCGTGTCCTGCACATGCAATATTATTAATAGTTATATAAACCTTTATTTTGCTCTCTGAGGAAATGCATCAGCGTGATATGCATTAAATATCATGGTGGCTGGTGGTGTTTGCACCAAAACTGTGCAGCAAGAGAGAAAGACATGCTTGTGGAGACAAAGCTTCTGCAGCAAAATGTGCAGCCAAGGCCTCAGACAGATGCAGTAAGCAGAATCAAGAGCACCTATAGTGCACTGCACAGAGTGACAGCTCTTAGTTCTTATTGGTCTGTATGAGCAAAAGGATGCCCTGCAGCAACAAAACCAGCTTTCCCCACAGATAGTAAATGTATCGTAGCATAAACAGGCCAATAAAAGATGTGTTTTAAGGCCATATGACCCACATCTACCCTGGTAGTTCGGGTGGGCCACACCACCTCATCTGTCTTTGCTGGCTGTCTCAGTCTTTCATCTCTTCGTATTCAGCAGCAGCTGGCCTACTTTCACATACCATCCCACCTGAAATATTCATCAAGGTCAGTCTGCTTCATAGGCTGTTAGAAATCCACACTGCGAGAGTTTAGAGCCACAGACACAAAGGTTCCTGTTTACATCATCAGACAGCACCTTTCATTTAAACCTCAAGAGGAAAGGATCATCCATCCTCCCTTTCTTCCTTCTCCTAACATCCCAGGCAGATGTAAGGACAGATGCTCACCCTTGTGTAATAGCAGGAGGGATAGTTCCACCAGATCCTGTATTTGGGGCAGCAGGGTGGCTTAGTGAAAACATCCTTCAACAGAATGACCTCGTTTTCAGATCCTTGTTTGCAAGCATTTGCCTTACTGAAGAGTAACACAGCTCCAGACGGGCTGACCCTGACCTCAAATGTCCTTCAAAGGGTGTGTGCAGAAATGTAACAGCTCTGAAGAAGAATATGGTGTCAGGATATTGTAACTGTTTTAGAGGAATACAAGTTTGTGTTTTTTCTTTATCTGCCTCTAAACCGGTGTCCTCTTTTCCTGTATCTCTCCTCAGTCCTGGAGATTGATTTCTCTGAGCTGACCCTGGAGGAAATCATCGGGGTGGGCGGTTTTGGAAAAGTTTACCGTGCAGTGTGGCGGGGCTCAGAGGTGGCAGTGAAGGCAGCACGACGGGACCCTGATGAGGACGCGGAGCAGACTCTGGAGAGCGTGCGTCAGGAGGCCAAACTTTTCGCAATGCTCAACCATCCCAACATCATGGGTCTGCTGGGGGTGTGTCTGCTGGAGCCCAACCTGTGTCTGGTCATGGAGTACGCCCGGGGTGGCCCCCTCAACCGGGCCCTCGCAGGGAAACGCATCCCTCCGTGCACGCTGGTGGACTGGGCCGTGCAGATCGCCCGGGGCATGCTCTACCTCCACAGCCAGGCCATCGTCCCCATCATTCACCGGGACCTCAAGTCCAGCAACAGTAAGATTCCTTCTTTATTGTCAACACATGGTTATTCTTCAATGTAAAAGAAGTTCTCCTGCAACGATTAGATAAGAGTATTGATTTTAGTGTCCACAGAACATTAATCAACTCCGATTTTAAACATCATTTTAATAAAAATTGCATGTAGGGCTGCAACTAACAATTGTTTTAATATTGATCCATTTGGTGATTATTTTTAGGATTTTGTCTTTTAAAAAAGGCTGTAAAATAGTGAAATTGTCACATATGAGTAATGACAAGTCAAGAATGTTTTACATATTTAAGACCCTGTTGATTAACAAATCGACTCAAGAAAATCTCTCAGCTTGAGCTGCATATTTTTCTGGCTTGGGTCAGACGTAAGCAAGCAATTTTAAAACACCACTCTGGTTTTAGCAACTTCTAATGGCCGTTTGTCAACATTTTTGTCAAATTATAGGGAAACTATGAACTGAACGATCAGTATTGATAATAATTGTTATTTACAGCCCGAGTCCTTAGTGTATTTACTGTTTTTGAGGGATTAAGAATTTGCAGCTTCATCCAGTTTTTGACAAAACTTATTGTGTCCAGTAATGGACTGTAATATAATTATGGACACTCATAGCAGTCATTTCTGTCTATGAAAAAAGGTTTTTCCATTGCTGATTGCGAGAGGGGAAAGTTGTTTTCAAACCAAATACAGGCCAGAAAGTTTGTTTTGTAAAGCCTGGGTCTGGAAAAGTAAAGACTTCCTCACTGGTCAAAAATCCCCATAGATAGGTTACATTTTAACTGTGGGACAGTAAGAAAACTCACAGTATATACATAAAATCAACACCCTGTTTAGTCCACGCTAAACACCGTGTGACACTGTGACTCAGAAATGAGAGCAGAAAGCAAAAGGAGTTTGCATGTATGTTTGTGAAGCAGTTGTAATCTTGCATTTTACCCAACTGGATCCCCTAAATCCCAAGCCTATTACTGAGGATTTGCCCAATGCTCTGCCCCAGCCTCCCTATTGGAAGCTCAGACAATACATACAACCAGCTTCTTGCCTGCCATTGGCCTGTTCTCTGGTGATCAGCTCACGCGCTCCACTCCCAATAGGCTGCTTTAAAGTGTTAAGTCAGTCTAACTAGTTGCCATCCTGGGCTCTGTGGGGAAAACCCATGCTCTCGTCACTGTACAAGAGCAGCCAGAACGCCAGTCTACTCTCTCACAAATCCATGCACATTTAGGGTCTAAGAAGTACGAGAACCTTCTGTTTGTGGGAGTTGTTTGTGCATTATATTCAGTTAAATTATTACATATTTCACATCTGTTTGAATTGCATCAGTTTAAGAAATCTCCCATGACCCCATCTCCTTGTAGAGTGGGTCCTTGTGCCATCCAAACTCAGACTCTGGTCTAATCGGTGGTTACGGAAGTAGCTCAGGATGTACTTCTGCTGTCAGGGGAAGCAAAAATGGCACCACTGTGCTCTCACACCCATTATTTACAATGGCTTACACTGCACCACGATGGCTTTTCACTGCATCGAGCTGAGCAGCGACTGCAATGAATGGACAAACCGCTAAAATCAACAGTGAGCAGCTCAACAGCTCAAATCACATTGAGTCAAAAAGGACCTGAACATCATCATGAAGTCCACATTTGTGGTTTTGAGTTAAGCGTCTCAAGAGCTATTGGATGAAACGCCATGTTATTTGACACATCCATGTCACCCACTTGATTGCTGGCACTATGGGGATCCCCTGATGTTTCATCTTGCACCATCATCAGATCAACTTTTGAATTTGTCCACTACTTTCGTTTATGATCAAATACCTGCAAAGCTAATAACATTGCCATTAGCCTCAGCAGTACTTATCACAGGTTTAGGGTGGCCGACAAAGGCAAACACACCGCAAACAGCAAAACGCTGCAAACACAGGAATGATGCAAAACCAAAAACACACAAACACAAATGGAACAGAAAAACACTGCAAGAGAAAAATGCTGCAATCACAGAAACGAAGCAGAAGCAAAAACTTACAAACCCACAAAACAAACGCAAAAGAAAAATGCTGCAAATATCAAAAACACACAAACCCCAAAACAACTGCAAGAGAGAAACACTGCAAATTCTCTCCACAAAACGGAAGTGCGCCAGGCCACTAGGGGGACTCGACCTGAGGGATGGACAGGTCCTGTGGGACCAGACCCTCTTGAAAGACGTGAAGAAGAAGAAGAAGAAGAAGAAGAAGAAGAAGAAGAAGAAGAAGAA